>PQXI01000170.1:0-81220 GCA_004786145.1 Botrytis paeoniae
TCAAGGCATGATTGATAATTGATAATAAATAATGAATTGAAGTTAACAATCTATACGAAAGAATATCAAGTTATCGAATACAAGAATTAAAGGTATAACGTCCTTTTATACCTTCTGCTGGCAGGACCTTAAGGTCCTGCCCTTGCAGGCATAATCCTTTCAATCCGTCACAGCTCCCGTAACATGAAGCTTATATTGAATTGAGTAGTAAATAGATTATTAAGAGGATTGATTTCTTGAATCTCTTAAATATTGTTGAATAGATTAAATAGTATTGGATTAAATATTCTATATAGAATATTTTCCTTTTGAAAGGGGGATAAACTTGATAGTATTGGAGTTTTAAGTATAATAATTGAATAAAAGGCTGGGATTATTTTCAATGCTTTGAAATAATCTTCTATCATTTCTATATCAATATTAATCTTTCAATTAATTTGTGGGATTTGTACTTCAATATAATTAGAAGAATTCATATTGAATTCTTTAAATATAGGAATTTTATTGAAGAGATTTTTACGCGATTTTACGTGTAGGTTTCGTGTTTGGAGAGCTGACGATAATAGTATAACAACTACTAGTCAGAATCACTTGGGGATAATTGTAATCAATTTGATATAATAGTTTTGATCTAGATCGATCGCGAAAAGGTTGTATTTCGAAGAAAATTATTCCTTCGAAATTTGTTGTGATCCATGCGCAGAATGAAAGGGTAGACATCGGAATATTCTGAATTTGCACCTGTAGTTACGGAAGATATGCCATCAAACCAGATAAGGGCCGTAGAAAAGAATTCGAGAGCTAATTCTTCGTCCAAAGAAAGAGCGTCGGAATCGGGGTTTGGGGAGTCTCCTATCTCCCGCACTGCATCTAAAGTATTCAACGGCAGAAGGGAATTGTCATTAAGACCCATGAAGATAGTTCTCGCAGCCTACAAATGCGTCTGCCAGTCATCACTATCTCCTTTCAACGCCTACCATGCATAATTTAGTAGGATTTTAGTTCCTTAAGTTGTAAGGCTCACCTCGAATGATATCAAACAGATCATACACGCAAGTATTTCAACTTTGGTCTTTGTCCTGCTCAAACCAATTTCCAAACTGAGCTGATCAATGTGCTGCCTGAGACCAACCAGTGCCAGACAATGGTGCTTTGGCAGGTCTTCAAGTATATTATCACTAGCTTTAGACCCACTACCCGTGTACATAGCGCTCTGATGATATGCGCTTGTGCTCAACGCCGTATGATATAGTGACCTCGTATGTAATAAGATACTTTAAAGCCAGCCACGGCCACCTTCTGAAGCCAGAGGCCTGTAGAATCTGAATTGGCGGGGAAAGACAATATCTGGGTAATGCATCAAGAGGTTCGCCTCGCGTCCATGGTAGTCGTTAATTACGAGGTACAGTGAGCAGCTCACGCACGATGGCTTCCGGGATGCATCGCTAGACTCTGTATATGTCATCGAGCTGTCGGTAATGGGTGTGGATTCTGGGCCATTCATTGCCACAGTGAGACTGACTATCTCTCTTTTGTGTTTCTTGTTCTCTTTTATGACTCTTTTGATTCGCTCCGATTCTGCCTTCTCTGATGATCCTCCATCCATCTAAGTGGGCTTCTCACTATAGCCGTGGCAAATTATGCGAAGTGAATCACACGTTGAACACTTGGGTCGTTCTTCCTGACATTTCTGCTTTCGAAGTTGACACGTCTAGCAACCAGTACCACTTCGTGCTGCAAGCATGATATCTTGACCTTTGAAGAGAAACGAATAATTTATCTATCAGTCTATTTCAAGATAAATGCCGATGTAAGTTCTCGCAAATGCGACGTAAGTTTTGATCTCCCGGACACTTGCTTTTCCGTCCGGCTCTAAGCTTAAAGGGTGACAGTTAAAGTGGGGTGCAAGAGGCTTGTACCCTATTTTGAATAAACACCTATGAAAGATACGACTATAGTGGATCAATATATAACCTTATATCATCCAGATCCATACATAGTACAAGTAGGTAATTCTACACCCCTTCCACACCTACGAAGTACAAGAGCGATTCCTTCAACCCGGATCACTTTTGTCGATTTCGCTACTTCATTACTTCAACACGTGTTCTTAAAGTTAATAATATTGAATTCTTTATTATATGATAGAAAAATTATATCCATTTTGAATATTTCTTTTTGATAATTTTATATAGGGCAAAATGACCGTTTTCGATTTGATTTTTGAAACCGACGACTAGCTGTATACGGTTACTGTAGTATCTTATCATCGGAACTTCCATATGATTCTATAAGTCTAAGTACAAAGTTCTGACTTCCTTTGAATATCATTTGTTGAAATTCTGATATTTAAAAAACGTTGTTTTGGTGTATTTTTAGTGACTCGAGTCTTGATATGGCCGGGGTCCTGATGAAGCACGATAAGTCGATCATTGATCATGTTGCGACGCTCGATTTGAAACTTTTTAATATATATAACTTGTTATCCATAAAGAAGATCCTTCCAAAATCAAAATAAAGAGTGCTATATATCTTCTGCTCTTACATTGTTCTATTCTAAATGTTTTCTACTTACAGAATCGAAGGGGAATAGTGTCAGTGCTCTAGTTACCCCCTCGTCAGTGTCTAGCGTAGCCTGTTTTATATTTATATGTGCTCCCTCGCTGTCAACTCTAAAAATGAATGCTAAGATTCTCCCGCCAGTAATCAATTCGCAGCATGTCTAGAATCTTTCAGATTGAAGAGCCGGCTCAGTGGCAGCTACGGTTTGTGCTATGAACCCCCGAGCTCCACCAGGTAAACTAGACGTTTAAATCCTGCAAAAACAGGATGACTTGACGGGAACATCTGCAATCGCAAGGGCTAATTTTAACTGTGGCTCGATGAGGCGCGCCTCTGTCTTGCGGCCAAGGCGTGTCAAACACTCGTGATAGCCCTGGAGAGCCCAGACATTGTTTGGGTGTTGATGAGCACGAGGTAGTATTCCGTCGAGTCCAAGGTCCGCGCTATACACTTTTGCGGCTTCTTCAACGTGCCCTTGCTCCAGCATCAGCGCAGCGTAGGCATGGCGCGGTGGCTGCATCCAACCCCATGGCTCACTGTAGATAAGTCCGTCACTGAGTTCAATGGACTTGCGAAGACTTACAAATGCTTCCTCATAGTTCTCGCGGCGGTATTCAATTTCTCCATCCAGCATAGCAGCACCCACAGCCAAGATATCAGCACAATTGTTAGGATAAGCCTGGCGAGTGGCCGGAACTTGCTCAACAGCAGATTTGAATAGACTCCGCTCTTTTACCGCCTCCTGCACGTTGGAGGTTGCGGCGTATGCCACACCCTTTGCGTAATGAAGCATAGCTGTAGTGACACAGTACAACTGTCGATCAGTAGGGAACTCCATCTGGATAATATCTTGCCACATTCCAAAGCGAATCAAGACATGAACACGGACCGACATATAAGTCTCAAGCCAATCCGCCATAGGAGGTGACGAGACACGCAACAAAGCGTCGGGACAAGACGCTTCCATTTTCGCTACAGTCTGAAGCGCGATCTTAGACTTACCCGCAAACATTGCTGCATAAACCAAGGAGTGGTAATCGTGAAGTCGGTAAATGGTATAGAAATTATTCGGACCAGATCGGCTTAGAAACTTTTCATTTGCAACCGAGGCGTTATAGTTGCAGGAAATTGCGCGCCTGTAATCACCGATGAGAATATCTAGATGCGAAGGCATGTGGCGGAGGTGACCAGCATCGGGTATCAGGTCGCATAATTGATCTGCCGCATTCAATCCAAGTTCTGGGTGCGGAGACATCTCAATGCAGTGGATGTACATATGTAACAGACCCGGGTGTCGAAAGGCCCCATCCTGATCCAAAGCGCGCTCGAGGACGCTCTTGATCTTCAAGGTGCGAGCGCCCGGGCTAGGATTTCCAGTGTGGAGATCCCATAGTTGCCATGGGCTCAGGTTCATCATTGCGTCAGCATAGAGAGTGGCTACATCAAGACTATCCGGATGCTGTTCATAGACTGATTCCATAGCGTCGGCGTAGGCTCGATTTTGGGCAGAGTAATCCTCAACTAGGTAGTCACACGGATAGCGTAACTGGATTGCGTCGATGAGCGCCTGTTCGAGAGTCGTCGCACTGGCGGCATTTTCTTTTGCCTGTCTAGAGGCATTATAAGTCCGCTGCACCGTTGTTTTGAGGTCACTCTCATCAAAAGTCTCCCAGGGTTTGTTGTAGTTTGGGCCTAAGGCATATGCTAAACCCCAGTAAGCCATTGCACAAAAATTGTCGTGTGCTATAGCCTGCTCGAAGCAAATGGCTGATTCTTCGTGGTTGAAAGCATAGGCCCATGTTAAGCCGCGGTTGAACCAAACTTGCGCATCTTCGCTCTTGGTGCCGATGTCCAGCTTGAATGATCCGAGGTTGTAGTATTCAGTGGTTGAAGATATCGCTCCTCCTTGCCGAAATTCAGACGTCATCATAGGTGAGAGAAGAGTCTTGAAGGTGGAAGGAATCGAATAGTATAACTTCAGAGTTTTATAATAAGAATGGATATCAATATTGAATATAGTAGTAATTTAGTTCTGGGAAGAGTGATACTGAAATCAAACGAATGAAATCAGCCAACCAGGTTTTTATATATACTCAATATCGTTTTCAATTCTTATTATTGAATTCTGAAACTAAGGTCAATCGATTCTTAGAGCCCGAATTTATAATTAGATCTTTATACAGTTGTGATGAGGTGGGCAACAAGTACGGGCCGTACGGCATTCCAACGACAGTGGCTTGGTATCCAGTGGGTCAGCGATGATGAGAGTAAATTGAGGTATGGGGGGTGTCTTGTTGGTAGAAGTCTAATAAATTGAAAATCGGTGGCGAGAGCTGGCTCATTAGCCGTGTGCAGAAATATCAAGGCAATTCTGTGCTCCAGCACGGCTTTATCAGTATTGGAATAGAAAAAGATGTTTGTTACCAGCATACTGCTTAGTACCATATATATGATTTCCAACAATCAGATACGGAGTATGCCGACCTAAGTTTATCTGACAGTTGTAGCAGGCATATATTCTATGCAGAGATTATGCAGGATTGGTTGTTCTCCCAACGAATAAGAACGTCATTACTAGCTTCCGCCGGGAAATGGTAATTTTCTGGCGCATGGCTCCGCATCTTCGGCTCGCCTTGCCTTCCGCGGAGCTTCTCGGCACAGGTGCTTTCGAGAACCGTCTTATTTACATTACAACAAATCATCTCTTGAACTCGATCTGGCGGTAAGCTTTTGTCTCTATTTTTTGTTTGATATGGTTTTCGACTATTACTAAGATCAGACTTCTCCGGACTCGACTCTGAAAACTGTTTCGCAATTGATAGACTGAATTATCAATTTTTACGATCTAGAATAATAAAGATTTTATTATATATGGCCTCCTACCTTGAACAGTCTCGTCAGTACCTACCCTCAAACCAACCCTCTCATCTGATAATCCAATCGCTATTGAAACTTTCAATTTACCATCTACATTGACGAAATCATTCAAAATGCTTCCAATCACACTTTATTCTCATCCTTTCGGTCCTAACCCGTGGAAGGTGGCTCTCATCCTCGAGGAGCTGAACATCTCTTACACAACAAATTTTGTGGATTTCTCCGAAGTCAAAAAGGAGCCGTATACTCAACTCAACCCAAACGGACGGCTGCCATCTATTCAAGACCCTAACAACGACATTACACTCTGGGAATCCGGTGCCATCATCGAATACTTGATTGAGAAATATGATGTCAAATACCGGTTGAGCTAAACACCTTCCCCAAAACATATCTCGCTAAGCAGTGGCTGCACTTCCAAGCTTCTGGCTAAGGGCCATACTATGGTCGGGCTTCTTATTTCACCCGGTTCCACTCCGAAAAAATCCAGAGTGCTATTGACCGATACGCAAACGAAATCCGTAGAGTCACTGGAGTTCTTGAATCCGTGTTGAATACTCGAGACTGGTTGGTTGGCGACAAATGCACATACGCCAATCTCTGTTTCATAGCATGGCAAAGATAGGCATCTCGATATGGTGGTGAAGATATTTATAAAGATTGCCCACATGTGGAGGCATGGCTAGAGAAGATGAACATGAGGCCTGCAGTCAAGAAGATTTTTGCTGACCAGGATCTCGCTATGGCAGAGGCCGAGAAGAAATAAACACGGTAGCATGTGGATAGAATACTATGCACAGTTAGGCTGTCTATACGAGGTCCTCCGTAGAGCACGATTAATTTCTCTCTTTCTGCTATGCTCTTCTGTCAAGCGGTTGCTTCACTAGTGACCTTGTTCGAATTCGTTTGGAAATTACTTGCCTATGTGTACTTATCATATCCTTCTCATCAATACAAGTGATTCTGCTTTCACTCATTGGGCCCAATGATATTCAAAGGTACCTGTACGTTAATTCACAGAGTACGTGTTTCAAAATTGCACCTCGACATAGAATAGCTTCACGAGCCGCAATATTAATCTCTAATAGCATCCAATGATTCAATACCTGTACGTGATGCATTCTGCAAACCTGTAATCCATTTATAGAGCCAAGATTGAATCAGATGGGAACTAAGTAAAGGTTGAAGTTTCAAAAGCAGTGATATTGAGAATGGGGATACTGTGAATTAGGCCTGGAGTATCGGATTTATTAATCAAACGAACATAAAAAATATTTTATAACCAACAAGACAATATTAATTTCGAATTGAAACTACCTTTATAAATCTGTAGTGTGATGCAGAGTCTAAGAAGTATTTTAAGAGCATTTCAAAGCAATAAAAACCTAGTAATCGAGCGTGCCACTACATCGAACGGATTGTTTAGAGCTGTTACCGACAGTGAACTCACTCATTCATTCAATTGGATGGTGTGTACCTTGAGTTATCTCTGTATCAGTACTTGAGACTTCAGGATTCCTGTTAGCGTTCATTTATTCCGGTGTGCTACATGAAGCCATGCGCCATCTTTTTCTAGCATGTTTATTACTTGTCAATTCATGCGTTAGACGCAAGTTGGATCGGTTGATTGGGCAATTAAATCATGTCTTTGTCACTCACTTGAGATGGAGCTCGTATATATGTGTAATTTGACGCGTAACTAATATATGAAAAATACTAATTCCAACATTGCTTCTCGACTACTCAAGCATTTATGTCTAAGAAGAGAAGATAAATCATAATCTAATTCTTCTCGTAATTAATCCAAAATCCGTCTTTCAGTCTCACATCTCATAAGTCGAGACTTACAAGTCTCCAGTGCATCCTTTCACTTGTAGAAACTCACTTCTTTACTTACGGAAGACAAGTCAAGGTATAATAATTAATACTATCTACATCGCTAGAAACATCAAATGAATCCGCATATTAATGATAGAGCGTTCTGCCATGTCATCAAATTCAATTCAAGCTATCTCTGTTCTAATGATTTCAATTCAAGCTATCTCTGTTCTAATGATTTCAACTCTTTAGATTTCCAAAGGCTTTTATATTAGGTATATCCTCAATCCCAACCTACTATCGCTACTAAAAAGACAAGTAGATGATGAGAAAATCAAAGTTTCACCAAGATACTAATGCGTAATCATATACGGTTTTACATTCTAAACCTTTCGTCACATGCACCAAAACTTCTTCGGCAAATAAATACGCGAGGAGATGAAACATTTTATCTAACGGGAAAATCCATGAAAATAAATCTAAAATCTCAAAAAAGCCTTCATATATCTTTTCTAAATATATAGTCATCATATCATGACTTACCGGCTTTTTAAAAATTCTGCTAACCCTCTACCACCTAAAGTTATTACCTAAAGATTATAGTAAGCCGAACACCTTAAATGCAACCTCTCACACATCCGCCAAAGATACCAAATCAATCATCTAACAGCAGATGAACTTTTACTAGCCTAGCTGTCCTTTGACAAACAAGGGAAGGGAAGGGAATGAAAATTGACCCAGATGCAGTGAATCTTTCGAGATCCTGACATTAGCAAAACACTCATATAGATAACAAATCTCTCCAAAAGCTCTCCCAAATGCCCAATCCAGATATCAAGAATGAGTCAAGAAACAAAAGAATTCTCAAACCCCAAACCCCAACGCCCATTCCAAATCTCAAATTTCAAGAATACCCAATTTCCAAACTCCTAATCCATCTCTCCATCCATCTTTCCACCTTTCAAATGCCCCCAAGCTACCGTTTTCCCCGTAAGATTAATAACTCCAATATCCTTCCCACCACTCAGGAGTCAGCGGAGCGAGCAACTATCCATTTCGATATATCCTATCGGATCATACATGACCACTTACCTATCTATCCATGTGTTCTTTTGCATCAGTACATGGAAGATTACAATGAATGTATCATCTACCTATGATGTACATACGGAATTAGATATCTGACCCTATCCGCAGCAATCAGACTGCTGTTTGATAAATCCATACACAAGCATGTCATTTCTGTTCAAGACAGTCTAGATGTACTGGGGAATTATATTATATCACATCAAATCACATCGCATTATATTGTATTGTATTGTATTGTATTGTATTTATCGTCAATGAATCTTAATCATAATTTATAACGTTAATCATGTATTCTATTAAAAAAACAAACGGGGAAGGGGGCGGAGGTTCATTGATATTGTATACTTACTTACTTACTTACCAACAAGTAACTTTTCATTTAGATGAAATGTGAGATGGAGCAGGATCAGGAAAATCAAATGAAAGCAAGGAAAGAAGAAGCAAACTCAAGTTTCAGAATTCAGAAGATTTGATCCACTTATTTCCCATCAAGTCATCGCCGCACTTACCTACTACTTACCCACCTACTTACTCAAAATCCCTCGGATCATAAGACTCCCAAGCCTCCTCATCCCCACCCTCGAAATGCTGCTGACTCCCTCTCTCTTCTCTCCCCCCTCTCGCACCCCTCATAAACTCCTCTCTCTCCCTCGCAAACTCCAACCTCGCCCTATCCAACCTCTCACTCGCCCTCAGTCTCTCCTCTATCCATTCCCTCAACGGCGTACTATACTGCGCCATCGCATTATGCGCATCATCCAACAACATCGTGACGCTTTCCTGCATGGCAAGCGCAAGATCAATAGTTTCCTGGTCGTCGGATCGGACTGCGTGTTGGAGTTCCTGGAAGGCGAGTTGGACGTTCCGTTCTGCGTCGTGTTTGGCGACATTGGCTTCGTATGATAGGCGCGCTTGGTTAATTATTTTGGTGTCGAGGGATCGGAGGGTGGAGAGCGCGTTGATGTAAGCTGCTTCGGCGTATTGCATTGCTGCAGAGGTGCCTGACTCGGAACTCAAAACTCGGGGAGGGGATGAGCGAGGACGGTTTCTTGGAGGGGAACGATGTCTATGGGGGGGTGGTGGGTGGAATCTTCTTGAAGGAGGAGACTGTCTTCTCAGCGCTGGCCTTTCGACCGGAGAATGGTGGAGGGGAGGAGTAGGAGTACTAAAATTCCCCGGAATATCAAGTGGCATGGGTTCAAGCTCCTCTCCAACATTTCCCTCCAGGTGATCATCCTCATTTCCACCTCCATAATCCGCCTGAGCTTGCATCATCTGTTCTCTTTCCTCGACAGCTCTATCTCTAACATGTCTCGCAGCGTTATTGATCTGTCTAATCCTATCTCTTGCCGCTTCTCTTACCCCACCAGCAATATTACGAATTTCCTCGCGACAAATGGGGCAGGTAGTGTGGTCGGCGTCAAGCCAATGTTGAACGCATTCTTGATCAAAAAAGTGATTGCACGCAGTTCTAACAGGTTCTCCGTTCTCTCCACCACCGAGATTGTCTTGACAGATCGCACAGGTGCGTTGGTCTGCTGGGAGAGAACTTACATTGATTCTGGTCAATTGTGGTGGCATCTTGGATAATGTGAAGTGTGGTATCAAGCAGATAGAATTGTGTTGTATTGATAGCTGTAATTTCTGTGGTTGTGGGTGCTGGTACATGAGCGGATTTAAATGGACATTGTATCCATTGCACTCGAAACCTGATACGTTTTAAAGACATTGTTCTGAACTTGAACTCGACTTATTCTTGAAAAGGTACCTAAACATGTGAGCCACTTCAGAAAGTCCCAATCTCAGGCGGGTGTCAAGAGAATTTTTAATTTGAAACACTTGAACAATAGCATGGAAGCGGGGCGATACTTCGATAATTTCGACGAATAGAACAAAGACATAAATTGCCAACCTGTTGTTGTTCATTGAGACAAAGAAAATAAACGGTTTCACAAGCACATTATGGAATGCATTCATTAAATCTCGAAACTTCTGAATTGAGCTAATCGCTTAGAAATAAGTGAGATCGCTCTTGAGGTGCACAAACATGGTATCTTCTCAAAGAAATCAAGTACCAAAACCCCCTTCCAGTGCAATTCACCGTTGACTTGCTTGTCTGAAAGCTGTGAATGCAGGTTTCCCAAAAGAAAAGATGAGATGGAAAAACACATCTCCAAGCAAAACCTCTATGCCAGTGTAGTAAACATCTCAAAGTTGACAGCATTTCCATGCAAATACGCACGAGAGATCATTAATAAAAATGTTTCAAGCCTTGCCATTCGTATATATCCCCACAACACCGAATCGTGATATCCCATTCCCCAGAATTGCATTTATCGTAATATCGTTGTGCTGCATATAACCTTTTAACAAGCTATGAAATTTATTGCATTTGTTGCGAATAATACTGTGATTGTCAGGTTCGGGCTACTAGATTAGGCGATGGTCCAAAGAGATCAGAAATATCCAAGGCTGGATCTATGAAACCATTCTGATATTGTTGAAATCCATGACTTGGCCCACCATGACCATTCATTTGAGAACCAGATGAACTGGAATGTCCAGCCAATTGTGCATCATGTTCTCGTAGTAGAGGATCTAATGTAGACTGCATCTCTGGTGATTCTTGATGTTCGAGTTTTATTGGCATCTGGGGGAGCCGAGGTTCAGTAGTATAGTGTTGCGCATTAGCAACCATCGAATCTGCGAACGGTTCAGACTCAGCATCTAAATCTGGAGATGATGGTTGCAAGGGAGGAGGAGGTTGTTGACGTCGTGGATTTTCGACACGGTGGAAAGACTTTTCATGTCGTATGACGACATCCCTAGATAAGAAATTAGTCAATATGATCTTCTACAACAACGAACAGCATAGTCGCGCAATATTCAACATACTTTCGCGCGTATCTACGACCGCATAATTTGCAAGGAAATGGTTTTTCCTGGGTATCTAGAGGTTGAACTCGTATCAACAAAGGAGCTTGCATGACTCGCACGATCGATTGTACTCACGACCACGTTCATGCCTTGAACAATGCTCACTTCTCTTGAACACTCTCTGACATACCGAGCAAGTGTAGATACGTGGCTGCTTCTGGACTCGGTTGGCCCTACTAGTGGTGGTACTATGCTGTCTCGAATTCATGATTCAATCGAGGGCGAGATGGAGTAAATAATCGATGACTGTGTAATATTGGAATGAACCCAGGAAAAGATCGTGGATACCAGATGAAATTGATACCAGTCAGACAGGAATATTGAAGACGAGGGATATATGACAGATGAGTAATTGTCTATCAAGGTAAAGCTATGTTGTTGTGTAGTTTGATATGTATCTTGTTGACAGTAATAGGTAGGTAAGAGTTGAAGGTTAATCGGTACACTTAGAAAGAACGGTTAACCTTAGCGGGGTAGATAAGAGACTAATCCATTTTTGGCAACAGGTATTTTTTTGTGGTTTTTTGTGGTTTTTTACGATGGTACTCTGATCAATTTGGATTGAATGATAATCTGGCGGGGACAACAAGCACAGCACAGACTTTTCTTATGTGAATCCTATGTACTTGGGTATAAAACTGGAAAGCCATTCTATCATTTGATTTATGTTCCCATATTTCACCATGTTATTTATCCACAAATGGTAATAATGACTGAAATATATACGTCCAAAATACCGGTACCTCCCGATACAACAACACTTTGAAGGAATGGACTTCTCGGTTTCCGTATTCTTTACACACCACATTGGGTATTGGGAGAGCTTTAATCGCGGCAAGCGCAGTTACTAGATACTTGGAACACAGTCATAAACACCCAACGATTCTATTGGGCTCTATTCGGTAGAACTTATCGGATTTGGAACGTCCAATTAAATTAGTTATATCCAAAACACGTGCTCACAGACTTCAATAGCACGATACGGTACGATACGTTATCTACTAGGTATACCTGACTAGTAGGTAGTTCTATATAACTAAACCCAGCCCAACCAGTTCAATCCATTTCAATGCAGTTCATTCCACCTTAGGGCATTGGCGATAACGAAATGCTGCAAGATCAGTAATCTAGTAGATCATTTCAACTCGAACTATGATGGAATGTTACTACCGATAGGTATTCATGATACCATTCAACATTTGTGGCTTTCCTTCAGACGGGAAGGAGTTTAAGGTTTGAAATACGGCCAGACATCGGTAGAGATTTTCATCAGAGCGCAATGCACATCATCGCATTGGCTTTGAAACGAGCCATGGGATGATGCCAAGAAATCTAAAAGACCCTCAAGGTTCCAGAAATTTGGTCGACGACGAGGTAAAAGATCTGATGGATGAAGATTTCAATCTTGGCACTCTCAAAAAATTTTCTAGCATGTTTCATACCTACGAAAGAAACAGAATAGGGCATTTCATGCCTTCTGGAAGCACCAAATTCAACAATATTCACGACCCCTTTTCAGCATCAATCTTTTTATTCCTGGCAGTTGCGTTTTCCGGCGTTCACCTAAATTACAATGAGCATGGGTAAATGTTTCAAAATTTCGGACAAATTACAAATATGCCACTGTCGATGACTTTGGCCAGTGCCAAGTGATATTGATAGATAGATAGATCCACCAAGACGGCATATTCGACGACCCATACCCGTATTTTTGCAGTATAAGTATTTAGCTGTGTTCTTTCGTTGAGTGCTTTACTTGGCTTGATCTATCTCTGTCCATTCTTTAAGAACCTATAAGCAAAGCAATAATGTATTCCAGAGATATTCTTCCAACTTTGGCCATTGCCACTGGTGCCTTGGCTCAAGAAACAATATATGTAAGTACAGAGTGATGGTAACAGCTATGACCATAAACTAATGAACCCTTAGACCTACACCGCCGATACAATCACTACATTGGACTTGTACAATGTTAGCAATGCCTCACCATTCCAAGTCTACAATGAATCTTTCACTTCAATTCTTGGAGATGCGCCAGCCATTAGCAATATCCTAAATTCCTCTTTCCCTCAATTCCATGAAGCCGCCATCTTTTTCGATAATTCAACTCTTTTCGTCACGAGTAACCAATATGCCTCAAACACCAGTTCTCCTGCCACTAACAACAAGGTTATTTCCATCACTCGTTTAGATAAATCCGGTGATTCATGGTCCGCTACAGTTATTGAACCAGAAGGAACTCTTACCCTCGCAAACGGAGGAGCAAAATACAACAATGGCCTCATAATCTGCGACCAAGGATCCATGACAGCACCCGGTGGTCTTGTCTTCATGAATGCTACAGCTCCCTATACTACCACAACCCTCATCAACAACTACTACGGCGTTGAATTTAACTCACCCAACGATGTCCACGTGACAAGCGACGGAGCCCTATGGTTCACAGATCCATCATACGGTTCATGGCAAGGAATTCGTCCTCAACCCTTACTTCCACCTCAAGTCTACCGCTACATGCCAGGTACAAATGACATCCGTGTCGTTGCGGATGGCATCCAAGAACCAAATGGTATCACATTTAGCCCCGATGAAAAAACCGCATACATTACAGACGGAGCCGGCAATTCCACTGCCCCTACTGCCCCAAGAGCTATCTATGCATACGATGTCATCACTCGCGGAGGTGAACCAGCTCTTGCTAATAAGAGAATGTTCGCCGTACCACAAGCAGGTCTTCCAGATGGAATTAAAACTGATGAGGCAGGAAATGTATATGCAGGATGTGGAGATGGAGTCAATGTTTGGAACGAGGGAGGTGTTTTGCTCGGAAAAATTGCAGTAGCTGGTGGTTCCGCGAACTTTATTCTCGGAAATGAGGGAGATAAAATGCAAGTGTGGTTATTGAACGAGAACAAACTTTGGCAAGCCAGTTTGGGTTTGGTTAATGGTGTGGATGGTATTGATTCCGTGATGAATGGTACAGTTAGGAGATAATTTGGGAACTTGTAGGATTGTGAATTGTAGGATTATGGAGGAATGATAGCATGGTTTGGAAATGTAATTATATCAAAAATTAGTTGCGGGTGTAGATACTCGGGTAAAGCTATGTATATTAGTTAGGTAGGTTAATATGAACAAAATACCTACTAATCCACTACACACTTCCCATGCATGCATCTCCCCCGTCCGATGCATAACATACATACATACATGAAATTATCCGTCAATCCATAAGCAAACACACCTCCTCAAATCACCAACCAACCATCCACCCCGCCGTCTCCCGCGC
This sequence comes from Botrytis paeoniae, assembly GCA_004786145.1. Taxonomy (NCBI): domain Eukaryota; kingdom Fungi; phylum Ascomycota; class Leotiomycetes; order Helotiales; family Sclerotiniaceae; genus Botrytis; species Botrytis paeoniae. Next base: position 14,573 of record PQXI01000170.1, read on the forward strand.
CTCCCGAGTCTCAACCCCCGAGTCCCACGACATTTTACCTCTTGCATTATTTGTGGAGAGAGCAACGGTGGTCCGGGACGTGGGTGGTGTGGGGTTCACCCACCAGCATTTAGTATATCTTGGGCACGCATTCCGTTCCTACATATCGTAATTATCTTTGGTTTTATTTTTCCAACCCCACCTCCCGTCGATTATCATCCCACCATTAATCATGTCATGTCTTTGCTTCGACCCCACCATTATCCATATCAGTGGTGGATGATGGAGCTGTAGCTACCCCGCACTTAGCTTCATTTTCAGGAGGGGGTTTGATGCTTTTGGTGGAGGGAGGGAAGGAGGGATGAATGGATGGATGTTGGATACTTACTAGGTAGGTATGAGTACCCCGCGCTAAGGAGGAATAATAAATGTATTTCTGATATCTGCATGTATGTATGTATGTATGTATGTTCTTGGGAATTCATTTAACTTTGATGTGTTCAATGAAAACAAAGTCGAAAAGGGGAAAATATAACATACTCTATATCTAAGAAAAAGGGCAGCAAAAATTGAACGTTGTGATAGGTTAGTTAATGGCAATTTAATGCGGAGATATTTCAACCACGAATGATGTATGTGTAGGTATGTATTTAATGATTGATCGCGAATGAGGTCTCGGCTTTTCTTTAAGTAGGTATGTATGTAAAATTTGAAAGTATAGTTTATATCGATTTATAAGGGGAGTATTTCAGTTTCGCTCATTAATTCCGAATTGTTTTTTTTGTGAGACATAGGGATTTTCGTGTGATATCACGTGAGTAACACAAAATGAATAAATGTGGTTTGGTATTAGAAGGAAGAAATCGTGTAGATGCGTTTACTTATGTATTCAAATTATCTGTGTGATGATTATTGGGAGACATATCTTGAGAGTGTGATTAAGAATGAAAAATGTGGTTTGGGGTGATGTGGTTTGGGGTGATGTGGTTTGAGTCGTCTAGGTAAGGTTATTGGGGAAAACGAAAAATATTAATGAGATAGGATACATCGATGTGTAAATAGTTACTGAATACACTCACTCACATTTAGATAGAGCGAGATCAGGAAGAATAACATTCATTTTTCTTCTTTCTGTTCAGATGCTTCGTTTTTACTAGCAAGCGATGATGAGTACCTACATTGATTTGCTATTACAACGAAATTTGATCTTCGATTGGGGGGCTTTTAGAGCTACTATTGGCTTTAGATGACATCATGTGAATACATGGAATCGAGCTGTGATCGCGATACTTTGTATTCAGTACACCTAGAGAAAAAAAGGAAGATCCTGAGTATCTCTAAAACAGCAATTAAAGCTTGACAGATTTAGTCTTACTATACTGCCCTGTCTTAGTTCCGCATCGCAAGTAGTCTACTAACTCTGACTTGGAGTGCTTTGGAAATTAGACGGTATGTTATTGTGTATATCGGGTTGAAGTGTACTCTTTGACTCCATATGTATGGATGAAGAAGTGGATGAAGATTATATTGCTAAGATTATTAAGAGGAGAGCTGTGAGGTCCGTAATTCTGGTGTTTAGTTTTGTTTTCCTGGGTTGATGGCAATCACGGTGTATCTTAGTTCATTGGTGATGACTGGATGAGAGGCAAAAGTTTAAGACTTCAAGAGATGTTTGTATGTCATTTTCATTTTACAATAGCCGAATAAATGACAAAATTTATCTCTGAGAATCACTCAGGTCTACGTAGTATGTATGAAAAATGATATTTTGCTAGTTGAACGCGCTGCGAGAAAACTTTTTCTGTCCAACTGTTGGTCTCCACCAACAAGATATTTTCCTATGTCCGGATGGGTATTCCACTGATTGATATGAAATTTATGAGGCAATGGTTTCTCTACCGATGGCAGTCAGTGTTTGATATGCAGCTGTAAGGAGAAAGATATTGAGTGTTTCCCCTCTGCAGGGCAGCAGGAATTTGGTCTCCTGATTCTGCAATCTCGCTCCGGTACTATACCTCTATACCTAGAACTAATAATAAATTTCTGAAATATCAAGACAATTGGCTGCAGATGCATGGTTATCAATTTACTTTACATGAAAGCTGATAATCAAAAAGAGAAATCCATGCAGAGTTCGAATGTTGTCACTAACATATTATGCAGTTGGTATGCAACAGATAGTCTTACAAACCATCAACACCACACCTTATCAAATGATATAATGCTGGAACGTAAGTCAATTGTTCACTATTGCGAGGAGTTGTTCCACTTCACAATGTTTGGAATCTCTCATACTTTTTATTCCAAATCCCTTTAAAGACTTTCAAGTCCTGGAATTTCCCTCGGAGTTTTTGTTAAAGAGGACGTTCCACAAGCTTCGTGACACATAGTAAATTAAGCTCTTCAGACTGTTTGCTTCATCTAATGTCTATTGAGAGAAAAGTCGTCGTAGAAACAATTGATGCTTGTATCTGTGAAAGAAGTCTAATACCAACATTTGTCAAAGTGTTGGATAACTACATGTCTCGGAGTTAAACCAACCACGGAGTGGGAAATGTATCGTAATTCAACTACGACTCAAAAATGGCCCCATTATTGAACTCAGCAGCTACTAAATGCAAGAGTTCTCAATTGATGGAAATGTCGTTAAGGAATCGTTTTTGGTTTTGAGAGTACCGTCATGATTGATTCCGCGGGATCTAATCTGTCTTCAACACTACTGTTGACATTTGCAGCGATCAGCTTAGTGCGAGGCAACCTTATATTAGACCAATTGAAAATACATGAAAAGTGTGGTGATGTATTTCGTTTGGCTCCAAATGAAATATCTCTCACGAAAGAAGAAGCTTGGAATGATATTTATGTACATCGACCGGGTCATGCAGATCCTACTAAGGATCCTGTATGGGACAAAGGTGGAAGTGATATATTTCAATACATTGAAATGAAATTTACTGATGTTGTCTAAAGCACCGGATGAGATGCCTCAGAATATTGTTACGTCTCTTGACACGGAGAGGTATGCTCGATTTCGAAAAGCGCTCAGTACTTCATTTACGGAGACCAGTCTGCGGAATCAAAGTTCTGTGATGGAGTCTTTTGTAGACTGACTTATTGATCGCTTGAACGACTTACTTATGAATTCCACATCCCCAAACAATGGCCAAATCATAGATATTTTTCAATGGGCTAGTTGGTTCACGGTTGATGTCGTTGGCGAACTTGCGTTAGGCGAGTCTTTTGGCTGTTTAGCAAACAGCAAACTTCATCCCTGGGCTAACACTTTGAATAATTTCCTGAAAGAAATGATATATACAGCGGCTACAAGATGGTATCCAATGATCGAGACAATGGTCTTCAAATTACTCCCGAAAAGTGTGATGGAGATGCAAAGAAAACACTCCGAGTTCGCGAATGATCGAATCAATAAACGGCCGAATCTGGAAAAACAAAAGCCGGACTTCGTTGCCTCGTTCATGAAAGACAATTTGGACTTTCACAAAATTTCTCTGAAGGAAACTCAATCCAACTTGGCTATTCTTTTGGTGGCTGGAACAGACGCAACTGCAACATCGATGTCAGAAACCCTACTCTATCTGATTCAGAACCCCCCAAGATTGCATAAACTTGTCTCTGAAATTCGCAAGACCTTTCACAGGAAGAAAGACATTGAAATTGCGACACTACGCGATCTTTCATATCTAAATGCGGTAATAAATGAAGGACTGAGACTTACAAATCCGGTCCCGGGTGGTCTTCCTCGAGTTGTTCCCCCAGGTGGTGATATATATGCCGATACATTTGTACCGGCAGGGGTAAGCATTCTTCATTTAACCCGATACTCCAATGTTACTGATCATCTTAGACAAGTATATCCGTCCCACTCTAGAGTGTAGTTGGATTGTTTTGGTGGAATGTCAAGCAGAGAAACATTCTTCCTCACTTATATGCTCTTCGATGGCATCTTACTGATACCTAGTTGCTGTCATAGAATAGTTAGAATAATACCACATGGTCTCCATTGTGGGTTATGTCAGATATCCTGTATCCTAAAATGTGACTACATAACGAGGTTCTTTGCTCTGTAACATGTTTCTAAAGACGACAAGCAGCAATATTGGTTGTCCAGTAACAACCTTTGATTATATATTACTTGTTTTCGGCATTCAATCCGTATTCTTTTTTTTTTGCAACCTTCTGTTGGTCTTATTTTGTGCGCCGCTTGGATATTCTGATTTCAGAGGGATAGGTTTCTTATTGAATCATCTGCTGACCAAATTCTCTGTACCGCGTAGATAAGAATAACAACTTCTTTTGATAATTACTTAATCTCCTGGAGCGAATAAAAGGCTGTCTCCATATTTAACATTCCAACCTGGAATATTTCATCTATCCACCACATATCCTTCACGTCCTCCAACTCGGACCAGTCAAAAATATCCTGTTTAAGGGTTTCAGCTATCCAAGCTTTCTGATCCTCTGTAGTTGCTGCGCAGCCAGCCATAACAAGAGCCCATACTCTTATACTTTTCACCTTGGCATTCCATATGTCGCCATCGCTCTCCAGTAATCGACGCAGCTTCGTGATAAACACGTTGGTCAACACGGGCGCGACGCCAAACCATCTTCTTGTCTGAGCAATGAACAGAAGCCCGCCAATCCTACACAACTCTTCGATCTCATGCTCTATCTCTTTCTGTGTAGTTAAAAGTCTCGACAAAATCGGATAGACGCACAGACCAGCAAAGTTCTGGTCTCCCCAAAGAAATTGCGCATCTTTTGATAGATTTCTCTTTTCATTTTCGCGAATTATCGTGACTGTGAGAATACTCAACTGCTTCATGATATCGAGGATACCCACAGAAAGAAAAGATGAGATATCAGAGTGCTCACAGATGCTAACAAAATAAGCTTCGCCCTCAGCCTGATACCTTGGAAGATAAGGATTCGTAAGATATTGAATAGGTGGAGGAGAAAGAGGCACCATGTCTAAGTCGCTAGACATATTATGTTCGATCCAGAACAAAGAGAGCCGAATTGGTGGGATATTTTCGATACTTGATAGTCCGCCTCGCAAACCCAATATTTTATAGAAGCCAGCCTGGTGGATCTTCCACCTCTCCGGATTAGAGAGAAGATGCTAATAGACTTAGTAGATGCTATATCAAAATTGAGAACGACTTACGTCGTGGCACATAAACTATGGTGAGTTAGAATCGTCAAAAAATAGATAAAGATATATCATGATAAAAAGACGCACGCCAAGTATAGCCCCCATGATTCCGTCTGAACGTTCTACCGTAAAATTTGCTAACCTTCGATTCACGGATCTGACAGCTGAGAGGTGATACGTCATCGATTCACGATCCTCATCTCGATTTCCTTTAAGAGCGTTAAGGTGTAGGGCAACATTAGCCAACATCAAGTGCATTGCCGCGGAATCGTTTGTACCAAGCGGAAACCAAAAGTCTCTGAATGGCTGGAAGCATTGTGATGGATCCCAGACTGGAGAAAGGTTAATAATTAAATTGTCCAACCTGGAAAAGCTTACTGTGATGCACCAACTCATGCTCTTGAGTGTCCATCTTAACTGGCCATGCTTGAAAGGGATTCACACGGCCATTTCCCAGTAGAACCATCGAATTGGCTTGCAAGCCCATTGTGACTTCGCTTTTTCCTTCTGCTTCTGCTTCTGCTTCTGCGTCTACCTCCTCTCTATTTGTGTGAGAGATAGATATCTGCAGTGGTGACGCACCAACAAAAGACCGTGGCGCAATGTTCTTCAGACCATTTGCTCTTTTTGGTCGATTTTGTTTCATAAATGGACGCATCACATGTTTTCGCACTAGGGTCTTCGTCTCCTGTTTCTCTTTTGCCGAATAAGATGGAGTCGAGGTTATAAAAGTGTATTTTCCATCTTCGGGCAGAGTATTTGTTATCATTTTTTCCGGATTTCAAGACGCCTCGACTTCACAATGTTTGCATTTACATACTCATCCGGTGAGTGGCGCTATTATGAATTTATAGTCTTTGGCAGCTGCAACATTGTCCATTACATTCGAGGCTGAGATTATGCTAGGACATTTCAATTTTGTCAGTTATAGAATATGATGATGGCGAAGCAGGAGTTTTTTTGGAATGTGCTGACATTGAACGATTCCATTACAAACCCGATCTAGCTGGTATAAGGCAATGGCCCCCTGCTTCTCAGGTGGGATTAATGTGGAGATGTGCCAAGACCTCTGTGTTCGTTACTAATCGATATCAGACCTTGAACCGATGCCTGCAATGCAATCGGAGACTTGTTCTTTTTTAGCATGATCAACGACTTTGCAGGATTGAAGAGACCAACATCATGTGATAATTGAGTTCGCTCTTGTATGTTGGCCAAGCAAGATAATCGTACGGAGTTGATGAGTTCAATAGGTCCGTGGTGCGGCAAACAAACTTCTGGGCCCGTTTGCCGAATTGCAACGAGCCCACCGATTTCAAGCTTCCGTTTATCTTGTGGCTACAGCGTGTCTGTTCCTGAAATAAAAGAGCTTCTATTTTCAAACCTCAAGACGGAAGACAGGCAATACCTCCCCTTGATGACCTTTTCCCGGTGATCGCACAGGAACAACGGTCATGAGCTACAAATCCAACGGAGCACAGAAGAGTTGGTGTGCACAGACAATTGCTACATCCTATTGATGGGAGCACCAGAAACTATATACGGATAGTCATTGCAGAGAATCTATGTGTTGAAATTGAACTCATCACTTAAGCAACCTGGCCCTTCGTCTGGCGAATACCAATAAACTTGATGTCCCGCCACAATAAGACCGCTGCTAAACCGATAACCCAGACAACGGTACCAGCAATCAACAATCCTCTCTGCGCTTCACTATAGGCGTGCTGAGTTGCAAATCGCTCAGTCGTTCCTGGCGGGAACGACAACTGCGTCGGCAAGGACTCATATATTAGGAGTAGATATGCTTGGTCTATATCGGGAAGATTTGCAGAAAGCTTGTTGGGCAATATACCCTGCCAAATAGCAGCCGAAATGGTTAGATCAATAGCAGAACCAATTTTTCCAAACAAGCCCAGCACAGCCAGACTGACGGCGAAATATTGCTGCTCTGCGGCGGCAGCCATGATGGCGATCTCGGCACAGATGACCAAGACCCCTTCTGCAAACGAAATAAAGATCATGCACATGACGATATACCCAATTTTCTGGTCAGGCTGACGAAAGTAAATCAGGAGCGACATGCCGAGGATTGTCAAAGGAACACCAAAATAGAGTGCGATAGGTTTGTAACGCCCAGTAAAGCTGATGACACCGCCAGTAACGAGTGCAAGCAGTACCCCGCCTACAGTGTATGTCTGCATGACATAACTGGCCTCGGTAATACTCAGGTTGTTCACAACTTGTAGAAAAGAGGTAAAATAGCTGACCCAACAGGAGTAACTGATGAAGAGCGTAAAGGAGAGGAGGCAAGCACCAAAGACTGTACGGTCCTTGAGTAGAGATCACGGAATGAATGATTTGGGGGCGAAGAACTTCTCCCATATGGTGAAAACAATGATCGATACGACTCCAAAGACTAGGAAGCAGATGATAAGGGAAGATTTCCACCCTTTGGCCTCAATAGTGTAAAGATTGAATGGCAATAGAAAGAACGCGACGCCAGCAGATATTAGAATGAGACCGACAGCATCGAACTCGCGGCAGTAGTAAATGATAGGCTGCCAAGTCGTTCGTCCACTATCGTTCTTTTGTATAAGATCTAGCTTCTTAGCTTTGAATAACTGCCACATGAAGAGACCAGAAAACGGAAAGGTCACTAGCGGAACGAGAATGGCGAACGCTCCATAGGCCCAGCGCCAGCCAGGTCCATTCAAAAAGGCTGTTGATATCGGCCCACTTAGCCAGCAAGTGATCAGATTTGGTGAACCGACAAATGCCTGCATCAGACCTCGATGCCGTAGTGAGGATGTATCTGCGACGAAGACACTCAGACTGTATCCTATACCATTTATTTCAACTGTGTAGAAGACTTGAGATGCAGCGTATGCCTCAACATTGTTACAACTGGCTGACATAGCAAGGCCAACGGTGCACAGCACGGCGCAGAGAATATATCCCTGAGGGCGACCAAATATATCTAGAACCTTCGCAATGCTTAGATTGGTAACTCTGCCAATGACAGCGCTCAATATACTTGTAGTGGGCGTGAGGGAGTGCAAAGCGAAGTCAGACGTGATGTATGGAAGGAGAGAGCCACTGACGCCAGACACCAGACCTTGAACGAAGTAGGTGATCCAGATTAGAATGTAAGCAATGGCGAGCCAGGTCCTCGACCATCTCATAGTCACGGCCTCAATCTCCTGGATGCCTTGTCGTAACGTGGTGTCTACATGTTTTTCGCCGGAATCGCCGTCAACGATATTGTGGCTGATCTCAAGCCTTTTAAGGTCTACCCCAGTACAAGCTTCATTCTGGGGTATCATAATCGTCTTGTGTGGAACTTTTGACAGACTTTATGATGCATGAACGACGAGCGACCCGAGGACGAAATAAGAAGCAGATGGAAACCTCTTATGAGTTAAGTTGAGCAACAAACAGAGCTGTTGCTTCCTTAAGTCCATCCTGGAAAGTTGTGGGAAGATATAGAGATATTTCCTGGTAGCGATGCAGAAATTCTTTAGCTTGCATACTCAAAATTATACTTGCGCTAATATGCTCAATTTTTGTACGGGAACTTCTAGCCGGGGGATACTATCTGATGATAAATACAACAGTGGATGAATTTTCTCATTTCCGTCAATCGTTTCGAAGCTTCTTTAAACAGGACAACGATATAGCATTCCAAAGTCCTCTCATTCTATACCTAGGTTATTTTACGAAGTTTAAACTCAAGCTAATATTGGATGTCTGAAGAATTGCATGTTGCAGCTATTGATTACTTATCACTCCGCAACTATTTGCTGTCTCAACATTCATGGAAAATGGAAAACCGGAGATAGATTCTGTTACCTGATAAACCCGACTGGAAATTGAGTCATGAGCAAGTTTGAGGAAGTTTGTAAGTACAAATTCGAATTGGCCGCTCCTTGGCAACTAATGAGATTCCTTCCTTTCTCTGCGCCCCACATAAGCTGCTAAAATGACATTTTTACGGTCAAGGAGGACCGAAAGCAACTGATTCTCTTGCTATTGCGTACGTATTATTTCTATCTAAGAAGATAACTCAACGCTCGTCTCGGTCGCTATCTTCCAAGAAGCGGCTGATAACTTGGCAAAAATGGGGGTTATACGGATTTGTCAAAGACTCTAGCTTTGCGAAGGCGACAAAAGTTTCCCAAAACCAGCTATTCCTGAGAGCCAATTGTTTGGCTTTCCACGCTGCGAACCATCTGATGTGGAAAGCTCGGTTGTTTTTTCGACACAGAAAGTAAGTCTGCTTAATTGTCCCTGGTTCATATCATAATTCGGAGATTAGCGGCTGCGTGCTTTGTGACTGGTGTCTTCGCTCTCAATTGAAACATTGTGGCATTGCCCGTAGAAAAGAACGACCACATCATCACCTGCTTCTTTAAAAGCTCAGAGATTAGGCTTGAAGAGGTGTGTAATACACAAATGCTATAGAACAAGTGGTGAATTTTCCGGAAGCATGCGGGAAAATCCTCTTGGTAAGTCTCAGCTCTCATCGCTATCCATGGGGTCAATATATCGCCAGCTTAGCTTGTATGGTAGGGCAAAGCCGTACGATATAAACTAAATATCCATATACTGACTGCATTTTGATTCAACAGGGACAGATAATTGTCATCAATACTGTTATTTCAATAACAGACGAGTTCTATGTGAGAATAGTATCTAATTGTCACCCACTGCAGCCAAGGGAAAGGTCGGCCACAGCATAACTAGCCCTCGTGGCACCGTAGTTCAACGTGGTTAGTCGGATACTATTCTCATATGGTCAATCGTTTGCAGAGTACGCTTCAAAAATTTTGACTGATGGGTCTCAATATCGTCTATCAGGTGTATTAGAATTCTGTTTCATTGTTCGATGCTTACCTAGTCTCCCGCTCTTGTGTCCAAACTTCTTGTCATCCTGGAATATGTTCACTTCACAATCTGGCTGAATATAGACCAATTATGGTCTTTTCTAGCTTCTTGACGAATGCGGAAACGCAAGCACAGAAGTCTGTCAAAACTTATGTGGAGAATCATAGAATGTCGCCATTGAGAATGACATACAATCTGGTTCGGTGGCAGCTGAATTATTCACGGTTTGGTAAATGGTTTCCTTGCCATATTTGTAAGGAGTTTTAGATTTCATGATGATATCTAAGCGCGGGACTCACCAGCTTTTGATCGATCCTCATAATAGAATGCATAGCCAGTGATAATGATGTCTTATATGGTTAGAGAGAGATCAATACATGTTTTCCAGTGCAGATAAAAAGAGTGCCATGTTCTCGACTTTCGTTCGTCCATTGACAAAGGATGATAATTTTGAATTTGTAATAGTAAAATGTCCCACCGGGTGAAATTTACAAAGCGGCTTGCGAAAGTGTGACTCGGGCCAGGCGGGAACCCGCATGACAGTACTCGGTTCATTTCGTGATTCCCATGACATTTTCCGCGACTTTTAATTGTCAATTCTAATTTGCAAAAAACGAGAAGCCTGTGAAATCATGGGTCCGTATTGGTGGCTTTACGGCAGTACACGAGCCTGCAAGCTGAGGGGTAGAGCGAGCGGGCCGGTGACAGATTTGGCATCTGGATATATTTAGATCTCCATATCCAATTCATCGCATCATTTGGAATTACATTAAAAGCATAAAATCTTAACATGACTCAATATCCAGCTTCTCGAGCTTTTTGAACATCCGACAAGTTAGAAGTTCGAGCTAAGAAGGCCGGATTGAGCTTGAGGTTGACCGGCGATGTACGGGAATTTTGAATATTCATTTTGACAGATGTCGAGCTACATCATAAGGTCTCAAAATACTACTTTGATATCCACTTCAAAATTTCTGGGCGTGAACTCAACCAAAGTTAGCAATGATCACTTTGATCGTACAAAGTCATTGGTTTGACTTCTGTGCCGCTGCGGAATTTCAAAAACTGTTACCTAAAGTTCATCTATACAAAGATTTTCAAGGCTGCTACTTGCCATGATGGAACGTTGTGATAGCTACCCCAAGTGAGGCTATTTCTAATTCTGAAATATATAACAAGCATGCACGGGAAGCGTTTAACAGATATCAATTTCGATATTACGTCTTCAAGTCTTGTTCTTGCGCATTGACTACGATCCATCATACACTCGAGTCGTACGAACTACTTTCACAGAGATACATTCTTAGCCATAGAGTCTGGCTTGGAATATAAATCTCACTGTTTGTTCTGTGTAAAGGTACTATTATGAGGTTCAAAAAGTCTTCCATTACGGAGAAGTGTTCCACGATGACATCTACCGCTAATCCTTCGATAACGATGGTATGTAATGACATTCTGAACATCGTCTTTGATTACGCCCTCAATAAATTCGATGACACCAAGGATCGACATAGCGCGGGTAAACACAAGTTTTTGTCAGTCATCGAGAAGTTTGTTAGCAATGGAATACCTATAGAGATGTGCCTTCCAGCATTTCCCTTCAAGTCGTCAAACAAGGTCCATAAAGTCTTCGGCATTCTACCTGACAAGGCCGAAGAGATTGCTCTTGATCGACTAAACACAATGTGTTTGCGCATTGGAGAAGTGTACCAGCCTGGTGCTAAGTGCACAATCATTTCAGATGGGCTCGTTTATAATGGTTTGTCTATCCCGTATTAATTACTGAACTTGACCCAAGCTCCTGGCTAATTGTATACCAGATCTACTATGTATATCAGATCGCGATACTTGGGCATACGGAGAGGCCTTGCGTACAATGTCTGTTAATAAAGGTTTCCACCACATCGGCTTCTCTAGAATCCAAGACTTTGTCAATTTTCCATTGCCAGAAAAGCTAGACGAGATCACTTATGTTGCCAATGCCACCAATTTTCGTCTATCTATGATTAATAGATGGGGTAAAGATGACATCAATATTGAAGATGAGATTGCTAACAACCCGGATACAAAAATGACTTATCTCGGATATCGAAGATTCCTTGAGTCGGATTTGCGATACATTTTTCCCCTTGGCAATGGTCGAAGCAATACCAATTACAAGAAAAATGTGAGATACCTCGCTAAGCAGATGCTGATTCGAGGATATGTAAGTTAAGATACTACCAAGACCCAGGCTTCCACTCACTTTGCTAAAATTTTGAGTACAGGCTTTTGCAGGCGCGGTCAAATATGCTTTTCCAAACCATTTACGTCTTTCTATCCATCAGTCAACAGGTGATCACAAGATATCCATGAGTTTGCTAAACACCAAGACAGGGTCCACAACCCCTTGGCATTGTAGCGTTGCTTTGATGGCAGACGGGGATTGGATAAGCGCTCCAATGGGGGATTTTAAGAAAAATGATAACTTGGAAGTTGTCTACGAAGATGGTCGTCCTAGCTACTTTAAGGAGAGAAAGCACGTTCTCGAGAACCAGGTAGATGATACAAAATCAACAACCAATCTAATAACGTCGAAAGTTTCCGAGCGACACTCTTCCAAGTTCATGGATGACAGAAACGCTGCTTCGGAGAAATTTCAGCAACAACCCCCTGTAGTGGTATCTATATTAGCCATTTGATATCTAGTTAAGAGACAAGTTGGAACTATTCCGGAGCACGGGGGAAGATATCACTTGCATCTTGGAGATGGCTTTTCTGATCAAACAATTCATTGAAATTGTTCTCAATTATCTACAGGGAAGACAGGAAGAACACAGTGTCTTAGACTATTGGTTGCCCTTGTTATTGTGGTAAAGAGTGGAGAGATGCTCGTAGTAGTGAGAACTAGTGGTACTTATCCAGATACATGGAACAATTTCATTAAACTACTCAACCAATGAAAATGCGCATTTTGCTCTGCTATATCCAATCAATATGCAGCCATGCCCCCACAAGAATAACCAAAATTTGTGTGTAATTTATCCAGCCATGATTTCCTAAGTTATGTAACAATAGATGACTCTCTAGTCCATCCGAATCACTTTCCTAATCGTTTTCCCCACGCCTGCAACATGAATTGTTCAACCTTCGCAGTAGGATGTGGCTTGCGGAACACTATCCTACCACCATCAACAGTATTAAGGAATGTAACAGCAGAGCCTCCGGACTTCGTTGCTGCAAATCTAGCTTCGTCTATCGCAGTAACAAAAATTCTCCAATCCAACGGTTTGGCAGCATGCTCGTCAACTGTATTGGGAAACATACGCGAGAGAATTGGTAGATTGGACGGCTTGATATGGACGGTTTTTTGTGGGTTTGCTGGAGAATGATCATCTTCATTTTCCGGACTAGGGGCTTCTGATTAATTGTAGGTCTGCTGCTCAGGTCTCGTCTTGGTCTTCTCCTTCGAACGATTAGAGATGTTCAAGGTTGAAAGATCTTCGGTAGCATGAGTCGAATCCCAATAATTATCGATGGTGATGGGTTGTTGAACTGGCTTTTTGGGTTGAAGAATGCTTTCTCTTTGTAGTTTTAGCGCGGAAAGATGCTCTGGAGTAATGTCGTAGGACAGCATAGCCATGTCGTGTTCATAGTCCTTTTCGGTCGAGAACTGATGTTTCTTGAGTAGCATTAATTGTCCGCACGTGGGCCCACAAGGCCGACGTGTTATTTCTGACTTCATCTGATTTACTTAACCACGTTGCATCCCTTTTGCCGTTTGGAAAAGGTGTCAATTAAACAATCTTGAGAAGCTCTGCTAAACGCTCGGTTCCTTCTGCTCTTTCTTCGCCTGAGACCCCTCTCCAAGCTAGGCGCTCTCGGCCTTCTAATCGAGCGGTATCTATGTCTGTAGCTCTAAATAGAGGTCTATGTTGTCTTACTGCCACAAGTAACTCGTAGATAGTTACGAATTCGAATAGATTTTCGAGTATCTGTGGCTCAAGTCGTTGTTTGTCCTCTGCTGTTGTCGTGTCCTTATTTAGCTAATCTGTCAAGAATCCAAGCAACATCGAAGCGTCATATTTATTTGGATCTTCGGGATCTACCACCATCTGAACTATGTACCAGTGAAGAGGATCACCATATAAAATTGCTTTGCTGGTGGGAAATTTGTCAAAGTTCAATTTAGCGCTGACAGCATTGCCTGCATCAGAAATCTTGTAATCTCCAGAAAATGTTCTGGAAGTCGGGAGACAGTCGCAGAGCTTTTTGACTCGTTGAAGTATAAGATTGATCAACAATAACTCTAGACAAGCAAGAGCCAAGCTGTATTTCTTTGGTATGTCTTCACCACAATTGATGTCATCCCGGAATTTATGGCGTTGAGCCTAAGCATGTTCAAACTCGTCGACGACCCACGAACATCTCTGCACGGTGGTAAATGCTTTGTAACAAAGCTTCCAAGCAGAGTTGGGAAGAAATCTATCACCAGTGGCTTTAGACAGCCATCCTTGTCTAGCCAATCTAGCACGATATTGCAAATAAACTGGATCGGTTTGAAGAAGCCACAGGTGATCTTCAGCCTCGTGGAAAGCTGCTCTTGAAATATTCAGAAGTCGATCAAGATCGAAGATAGGCGCGGTGAAAGCTTGATCACTGAAGTTAGACCATGCGATAGAGCCGGAGGCGCCACGAAATTTACTATCGACAAGTATGTGCCATTTGCTTGATGAGCTTTCGGTACCAACACCGAGAAGAAGATCTTCAACTGTGCCTCTGAGTGATTTGAGAATAATCGATTGAGCCTCTAGGATTAATCTTCCACGGGGAAAGTCGATGATGTCCATTTGATGAACTTTCGTGGTATTCCAAGCAGTAACATCACCGTAATTTGATCCATAAAGGATAACACAACAATCTGCATACTCAGTGCGAAGTGCTCCGGTTTCCCAGCTTGCTCTCATTAGATGATTATCAAGTGCAACCCATTGTTCGAGAGAATATTTTGTGCGCGCGTGCAAAAGTGCCAATAATGTGTGTGGATCATCTCTCAATGTTTCGAGATCAAGCCAAGGTACCAACAAAGCCTCTCAAAACTCTCTTGTTAGCTGCCATGTGGCATTTGCATAGTCGTAGTGGACATGAAAGAGGTTCCATCTCGTAGGAAATATACGAGGGAAAGCTGCCTGTAAGGTTTTGGTGCGTTTTTCGCGAGACTTCTTTCTCCAGCGATTGATATCCGTGTTACCATGAGCGGTAACCATACGGCGAAGGTATTTCAAATCGTCTTTGATAGCATCTGCGTATGACTTCGCGATCGTCTTGGCCTCGTGAATGCTCAATGCTTCGGCATAATCCAGACGATCTATGACCTGCAGGTTACGGGTACGGTATTGAGCGTTGCACTCCGTGCAACCAGAGCTACAGATACCTATAGGTGGACTGTAAAGATCGACATATTTGTCGAGCCCCAGACTTTGCTGTCGACATCTTTGGATGAATTTATAGATCCTTTTCTGGGTTCTGAATTTAGGGGTTGAAAAGATCAGATCTTCTTGTAAGATTGAATTGATGCGATTTGAAGAAAACGGCAAGTAATGTTCCGGGTATAAGAAGATGATTGTGGAGAATATGTCCAAAACCCAAAACTCTCAGGTCTTCCATGAGACGTTGTAGTAAAGTTGTGGAAGATTCCAAGAAAAGAGAAGAGAGCTGAATAGTATAAAGCAGATTGAAATAGATGAGTGAGTTTCAAGCGGTCAATGGCGATGCTTGATAAAGAGTACAGCAGAATTAAATGTCAAAAGCTATCCAGGAATTAGATCAATCTGCCTTGTGCCTACAAAATAGTGAATAAATGAGTGACATTTCAAAGCTACCTGATTACAGCTTATATCAGATTATTCGAGGATCATTTTTGATTATGCTTGATGGATTGGACGCGAAAGTAGGGACAGGCTGGTATCTACTGGCTACTCTGCCTGTGACCATAGTTACGGGTATATCCATAAAATGGTGATTCC
This sequence comes from Botrytis paeoniae, assembly GCA_004786145.1. NCBI lineage: Eukaryota > Fungi > Ascomycota > Leotiomycetes > Helotiales > Sclerotiniaceae > Botrytis > Botrytis paeoniae. The sequence continues at coordinate 30,614 of PQXI01000170.1, forward strand.
ATGACATTGATCTATCATCTCAACAATCAATTTTTGTTGAATTAAGGAGCGCGATCTGTAAAAAAGAGTGAGATGCACTTTGATGTAGTCAATTCTTTAGAACAACCAACAATGCTTTCAGAATTAGGAAGACTTGAACATTGATAATCGCTTGGTTGGAATTTATCTAAGGAATTCATATGCGCTTGATTATTGATCACTTTGATCTCAAGCGAAGGTTATTTATCTTTCAGACTACAGCTAAAGGGGAAAATGGGGTAACGAGTTAGATACCCTGTCAACTGCAGCTTCTCATAAGTCAGAGTTTATCTATCCACAAATTGCGCTATCTATATACTGGAACATTCAATATGTAATCGACAACGCATATTTGAGGTTGGTAATGCCAATAAGACGTTACCAACCCAAATGCTAACATCTCATCCCCTGCATTGTCATTGATTCAAAGTAATCGCTTCAGGAAAATGGGGTTCCTGGTGATGTGCTTGAGATGGGGAAAGAACTAGGCTCAGCAATTCGTCAACTTTTCTTTTTTGGTATGAAATCTCCCCAATGAATAGTATTATTTTTTCTAACCTTCATACCAAATAAAATAAAGATCTTTTTAAATATTCAAAACGATCATTAATTCGATATGATTTGAAAAATATATTTACATTTTAAAAATTCCTAAACTTGTAAAAGACATCATCAAAAGTTATGAATTACTAAAAAGTTAACAAATTGCTGAGGCTCCCTTATCATAGATAAGGAAGGGGGTGAATAAATATGAACCCCCGATTAGCCATATCTGTCAACAAATATTGTCAATCGCATTCAGTAACATTTTTGGAAGTTTACAATTCCAGAATTAATCAGCAATAATTCACAATTCACAATGTCTAACATAAAGACATACATTATAACTGGCGCGAATCGAGGTCTGCATTATCTAAACATATCTACAACAATTCTTCAAATCTGACCATTGCAACAGGACTCGGTCGTGGCCTTCTAGAAGCTCTGGTTCAACGACAAAACACCACCGTTATAGCTGGCGTTCGAGACCTCTCCTCCGCGATCTCGAAAAATCTCTCTGATATCCCTGTAGCCACCGGTAGTCGCATCATTCCGCTTAAAATTTCCAGCACCGATGACTCGTCTCCTTCTCAGGCTGTCGAAGCACTCCAAAATACTCACGGTATTACGTCTATCGACGTAGTCATCGCTAATGCAGGCATATCACAATACTACGGCAAGGTCTCCGAGACCCCTCTATCCGAAGTACGCGATCATTTCGAAGTCAACACAATCGGAGTTCTAACTCTCTATCAAGCCACTCTTCCACTCCTTTTGAAGTCTCCAAATCCAGTCTTCGTAGCTTTGTCAACAGCTGTCGCGAGTATCGGTGCTATGGGGGACATACCAATTCCAGCTACTCCATACGGAATTAGCAAAGTGGCATTAAATTATATGGTTCGAAAGATCCATTTCGAGAATGAGAAACTTACTGCCTTTGTTTTGACTCCAGGGTGGGTACAAACGGAAATGGGAAACGCAGGAGCGGCAGTCATGGGGTTGGAGAGTGCGCCGGTAAAAATCGAGGAAAGTATTAAGGGAATGCTGGAGAAGATTGATAATGCAACAAGGGCGGAAACATCGGGGACTCTACAATCGTTTAATGAAAAGAAGTACCCTTGGTAAACGAAGATTAACCAGTTTATTTCCTGCCAGAAGTCTTTCGTCGAATCAGTACAGTTTAACCTTATCCTTTCTGTCTGCTTAACATTCGTTAGATGGTGACGTGTTTGTGATTTGGAGTTATTATGCCATCCTATTCCCCTTGAGTGCAAAGTTTCTTCTGGCCCATTGCCTTTGACGGGGCAGGTTGGGGAGTATTCCAATAGACTTCAGCAGGATGGCGGCCCGAGTTTCACGACCTACGCGAACCTGAAGTTCCCCAAAAAATTGTTTGTCAGGCTTAAATCCAAATTTGTCAAACGCCAACGAGTCCGAGACTCCCCGATCATACAGATTGGAGAGTGCGGTCAGGACCCACTGTCGTTCCTTGCATGAGAAGTTGGAGTACTGAAACACTCTCTTCATGACCTTTTCTAGCTTTGAGACAGCGTCATATCGAGGCCTCTCTAGTTGGGACCAGTCGCCATGCATCATATCGTTGAGTATCTCTCCGCCGCCTTCGGTAAATTCAAGACCCGAGATGAAAATTTTATCATCATTGAGAAATGGTCGAGGGAGATTATTTAGGGTACGGGGTTGATCAGGATAATCGATGAAAGGATTTTGCCGGCACTCGCCAGGAAGGCCTACCGCGTTGTGGCGACGTCGATTCTGAGTATTTAAGTTGAGAGTCTGGCGACGGGGTCCGCCATTCTGTTTACCCCGTCTACGTGCTACAGAAGGCTCGGCCCCATTCACGATCGAAGTTCTCATGTTTTAAGGTTACCCTAATAAAATATTAAGATTTGGCGTGAAAACAGAAGGCAGCGTTGTGCAAAAGTCGATTTCATTCAAAATACAAGTTGTTATTCAACAGTATAAGAATAAAAGACATTAAAACTACATTAAACGTTGGAAAAATATGGATATTTGACTCTGCTCATGGTTCAAAGTCTTTTAAGCACTCAATCAAATTGATTCCAAAATACAAAGGGTCCGAAGATCAACGTTGCAAACGAGGCTACTGGTAGTGCCAGGCAAAGATCTCTTAAGGATGTGTGGAGTAATACTAACGAAGTCGAGTCCTGGATGCTTTGCTTTTATATGATGACTATAGATCGATAGATGAGTTACTTTAGATATATGGCTATGAATATGTCTGAGAGAAAAGATTATAGAAGATATACTTTCCAACGAATGTCATGATATACGGTAGAATTCTGAGAGAGGAAATGGGAAGATGGTCTCCCCTCTATAGGTTGATAGCGGAAAAGACCAATCTTCGTAAATCAGTGCTTGTGCCTTAGTTCCCGTTTCTTGCAACCCGAATTTTATGTTAGTATGGGACTAGAAGGACTAGGTAGATTTTATGATCGAGAACTTAACAGACATGACGTGATCCCAGATTTTAGTATTATTTGAGCCTCGAAGTGGTGCCTCATATCTCATTTTTTCGTGTTGATGAACGTACGTCCCCACATCTTGCTCGCTCTAGGTCTCCAGTCTTGTATTTTAGACTTCTATTAGAGTTCTGCTAGGCGATAGCTAGTTGAAGTGGCTTGCACTAAAATGAAAGACGAACAATGACAGGTCAGAATGCTCCGAAAGCTAATTCCTTAGACTGAATCAAGCGCTTATTAGGTCGGTTATAACATTCTGGTATCTACACTAGTCTTTTCAGCTCTTACTTTATTTTTCAGCAGTCGCACAAATCTCGTTCATTCACATATTCAAGACTAGAATGAGAATCTTGTATCATCTATCATTAATACTGTACGCTCAAACAACTCTAACTCCTTGATTGTCCGTTTTGCGGTGAAAATGGAAGATAGGAAGGTGGAAACGGCGATCAAAAAATATTATCTTTTCATGACTTCAAAATCAAAGAAGCTGTTAGTCAGAATTTTGAAAATGATTTCATGTTCTATCAAGCTTTATGAGATTCGGCTCTCCTATAGGGCTGACCTATTCATCAGGAGGGAGAGTGGCATTCGCCGACGAACAAAAGAATCCATTCCAGCAGAAACTCGACATTAACTTTCTGAACAGGATTGGATCCCCTTTTAAGTAAATTAGTTTTTCCTGATCAGCAGCAACCATTTGATCATTAGTAAGTAGCTTACTGTTATTCATAATAATTGCATGTAATAAGGAACGAAGATTGTCTTTGTTGTATTGGGCACACATTCTATATTGCCATGTAAGAAATTCTCATAGTATCAATGTTTCTATACAGGCTCGGCACCGTAATCACAAGACCAGCCATGTTAAACACAATAAGCTTTTCTTGAATATGATGTGTGCAAAGTGCTGGCTTACCGATCGTACCAACTCCCCTTGAGCACTCCCTACTCAGTTTTGGAGTACAAGGTAGTACTTTGACAAGGTCGCAAGATCGTGCAAAACTAACCAGAAAGATCGTACAAAAAAGCACTCATTATCTCCTAGACCCCTTTATCAAAGCTAAAAATTGAAATATGTTCAGAAAAATGGACCGTCTCTTTGAAATCTCAAATCCATAACATGTTTCTAACGTCCTCGGAAATAAAGATTCAGGTTGAGACCATTATTGAAGCATTATGCAGCAGGATTTTGTATATCGAAGCTTACGTTTTTTCCTTCTTGAAGATTCTCTGAGAGAATAAACTCGGGAACTTTGACAAGTCTCCTGATGCGGCAAATTTAATACCACTCAGAAAATGGTCACCAGCGCCAGATTTGTATGCTAACACTTGCGGAATACAACCAAAGATTGAACAAAAAAACTATAAAACTTGCTGAACCATTCAATCATGCAGTCCGCACAACCAATCCGGATTCATTTCAACGAGAAAACTAATGCTCAAAAGCAGATGGGTTTCGTCTGAGTTGACTGGTATCTCACCATCACAAATGCAACCAAAATATGGATTTTCCGGAGTCACCGTAAAAGGACATCAAACGAGACAGGTAGACAGGAAACAAGTCATCCTCGGGTATTATTATTTCTATATGCTTAAAATTGTCCTTCGGTATTCCCGTCACCCATACTCTTACTACTGCTACTACCACTCTGGATAGCACCTAAAATGCCATCTATGTATGACGCACCGCTCCATTTTTGGTGCGTTAAAACATCTACACCTAGCTCTTTTTCTCTTCTCTGAATTAAGTTCACATATGCGAGCATACCCTCATCCTTGAATGCCTTTGACAATTCGCTGGTAATTGTTGCCGTAGAATGAAGACCGGCGAGCGAGATTAATTGTAGGACGAATCCATGCTTTGCAATATCCCAAATGAAGGATTTCAAAGTTTCGTCAGTGAAACCATGACCCATCCAGTTAAATGAGGGAGAAAGATTGTAGACTAATCCTTTACCAGGGTACTTGGCACGAATCTCACCGGAGAATTGTGCTGCATTTTTGACGTTAGGGTCTCCGGTTTCAACCCACAAGAGGTCAGCATATGGTGCATATTGAATCGCTCGCTTTGTGGCGGCTTCCATACCAGCCTTATAATGGTAGAAACCTTCTCGTGTTCGAGGTATATCTATATTGAATATTATTGGAGTTTTGCTGTATTTTGTAGCCAAATCCTTTCGTTTAGTGATCGACATATCCCGATCTTGCTTAGTAGCTTCAAGGTACTCATTGATACTCGACTCCGAGACACCTTGTTCCTTCAGTTGCTTGACAACGGCTTCGTCACATGTCATGAGTTCCGTTTTCTTCACCCATTCCGCTTCAAAAGTATCAATCTCAGCGCCTGTAGCTCCTGCCAATTCCATGGCTTGCAAAGTCTCCGCCAATGATTCGATACCGTCTTCTGCGACGCCTTTAATGAATTCATGATCTCGCACATCAATCGCACTGCTGAGAAGCTTTCCGCTTTCGGAGTCCGTTCGTGCAATTACCAAGTTTTCTGAGCCCATAACATCCCATTGGAATCTCGCAGCCACCAAGCGATTAATGTGTTCTCCGACCGGCACTAAAACTTTGCCAGCAAGATGTCCGCACTTCTTTCCCCCATGCATTTGATCCTCGAAGTGTACAGCGGCAGCCCCATTCTCCGCGAAAAGCTTGGCAAGCTTCAGAACAGCCGAAAGTCCGCCATGCCCTGTGTCTCCGTCTGCGATAATTGGTCTGAGATAGTCGGTATATGATGTCTTTGCCCGTTCTTCCTTACTTAACTTCCTTCTAGCATCCCATTGTTTTCGATCGTGCATTGACTGCGCTTTTGCCAATCGTTGGACTTGATTTGGTACGGTATTGTAAGGGTAATCGCCGAAATCTGGAGATACCTCATTCGTGGTCGTAAGTACAGAAGAACATGCCCATCCAGAGATATACAAAACTTCCTGGTTCGCAGCTTGTTGAGTCATTTGTACAGGGTCAATAGCACCCACTATGAATCAATCGAATTAGCATATGTCTTCCAGGTTCCGAACCTCATGATTCATCTTACTTGTATGTATTGGTTTCCCATTTGCCTCCCTCTCTTTAATTAAATTGAATAATTTTCTAGCCATGACGGAGCTTGGGTATGATTGCTGCTGACTACCACGTTTTGAGACAACATCTGCCGCAGAATATGGTCTCTTGATTCCTTCATATCTTGGACTATTCCACCATGTTTCCACTTCCTTTATTTGTTGTTCGTATAATTCGTCTTCAGCCGCGCCAGCTTTCTGCGATTCTGGTACGAGCTGGAATGAATCCGATGCTAGAGGTCTCGATATTGGGTCATTGAGAGCTTTCAAGCTGGACATCCTATAACCAGAGGTAGATAAATGACGAACAGTAATGATTGAACTTCTAGCAGACAAAGCTCTGCGGGGTGCCACAGTAGCAATTCTGCGAAACATTTTGAGTTGTTCTATTAGAGATGGATAATTTTCAACAGAGTAATAACTTATACCTACTCTTACCTATGCCGCTGATCAATCAGGAACCATTCATGCTACACCGTCATCGGGATGCAGTATGTATGTATCTTCGGTTTCGTTCGGTTGTTTGTTTGATGATCAATCGATGTGGCCGAGATGCATAATTATAGTTTCACCCCTGGTGTGATTGAATCAAAACATATATATGTGTAAATGCCGGTCGAGCCATTTACCCGCTTGATTGAGCCACACCCACATATTCATTACTCACAATCTATAGAATACGATTCGTCAATGGTGTCTTGTCCTAATGTGCTCCGTTTATCCTCGGCATAACCTACCGATGATCTGAAATGTATTATCCAATATCATCCCATATATCCTTCTTAGGTTCTTGGTAAGACTTTGGTTTCATTCTACATCTACTACAATCAACCATTGAGACATTTTTAAAATGTGAGTTGAATAGGAATTGTTTATCGCTTGTTCCATTACTGACCATTCAAGTGATATCCAGCATCTGAATTGAGTTTACCCCGCGAATCTGCCCCACGATTTACCCCATCCGAGCTCCACAACCAAAATATACATCCGACGTTATGACGATGAACGGCAGAACTGCGTCGCAGGCTTTTAGATCTTTGCGAGTATGGCTTCCCTTTTCCGACTTGCTATATCATGCTAACAATGATATTTTTATAGCCTGCCGGTGTTCGTACTTTCGCCCTCCCAGCTCATCGAAATTATGCTACATCATCCGAGCCAGATCTCAAAACTACCTTCAAGGAGTGCATTCCTGCGAAGCGTGAGTTGTTGAAGAAGGTCAAGGCATATAGCAACAAAGTTATCGGCGAAGTTAAAATCGAGAACACAATTGGTGGAATGAGGTACGATAAATTCCTACACCGACATGGCATAAACGACACTAACGACATAGCAGAGGATTGAAAGCCATGGTATGGGAAGGATCAGTTTTGGATGCCAATGAAGGAATTAGATTCCATGGCAGAACTATCAAGGACTGTCAGAAAGAGCTTCCAAAGGGAACAAGTGGTACAGAGATGCTTCCAGAAGCTATGTTTTGGCTGCTTTTGACCGGACAGGTCCCTTCTACATCCCAAGTCAGACAATTCTCCAAGGAGTTGGCAGAACAAGCGGCACTCCCGGACTTCGTCAATAAATTGCTTGATAACTTCCCAAAGGATTTACATCCAATGACTCAATTCGCTATTGCTGTTTCAGCACTCTCCCACACATCAAAATTTGCCAAGGCATATGAGAAGGGAGTCAATAAAGCAGATTACTGGGAGCCAACTTTCGATGACAGCATATCTCTTTTAGCAAAACTTCCAGTTATTGCTGCAAAGATTTACCAAAACTCCTACAGAGGTGGTGGAGCTCTCCCTGCTCAGGTTGATCTGGAACAAGATTGGTCCTACAATTTTGCAGCCATGCTCGGTAAGGGAGGCAAGGAGAATGAGAACTTCCAAGACTTACTGAGATTATACTTGGCTCTTCACGGTGATCATGAAGGTGGAAATGTTTCAGCACATACCACTCATTTGGTCGGAAGTGCTTTGAGTGATCCCTTCTTAAGTTACAGTGCTGGTCTACAAGGTCTTGCTGGACCTCTTCACGGGTATGTAGTCAAATCGTTTCAATTAAGTCACAATTACTAACTGCTCCTAGTCTGGCCGCTCAAGAAGTTCTTAGATGGATTCTACAAATGCAAGAGCACGTTGGAACCAAATTCACCGACAAAGACGTATCCGACTATCTCTGGTCGACTCTCAACTCGGGACGAGTTGTTCCAGGTTATGGTCATGCTGTTCTTCGTAAGCCAGATCCTCGCTTTGAAGCTCTCATGGACTATGCCTCTTCCCGACCGGAGATTGCTAAAGATCCCGTCTTCCAACTTGTGAAGAAGAACTCTGAAATAGCTCCAGAAGTCTTGAAGAAGCACGGAAAGACGAAAAATCCGTATCCGAACGTAGATTCTTCATCCGGTGTTTTATTCCATCATTATGGTTTCCATGAGACACTCTACTATACAGCGACATTTGGTGTTAGTAGAGGATTGGGACCTTTGGCACAATTGATCTGGGATAGAGCGTTGGGATTGCCTATTGAGAGACCGAAGAGTATTAATTTGGAGGGATTATTGAAGTTAGCAGAATAGATCTGGGCTAGAAAAAAGCACCAAGGAATGTAAAATATAGATGATGTCAATGAATTAATGCTTGCTTTTCTTAGAGATCGTGCGCACTTATTCGTGGTGACTGATACTTGAATATCTAGTCAGGTGAGGGCGAAATGTAATTCGAATTCTCGATCGTGCAGAAGACCGACACACTCAGTCCATCAGTGCTGTTAGTGTTTAAATGGGATTCGCATTTTATACGGGGATATGAATGATGACCAAACCAAAGCGCGAGTCAACCGAAAATTACTATACAACTTATCCCGTATGCCATGGGATCTGAACGGCGCAGGTGAGTTTGAGATCCAATTAAATATTCCCAGCTCTCAACGTCACTTTGTAGAATTAATGTCCCTAGTATGAAGCAATCATGAGCATCAAGCGGACTCACTTCCCCCAAGATTCGTTGAGCCATATAAGCAAATCTCGCCTACCCACATACATCACTACTTGTACTCGCCTATGCGCATGCTAAATAAACATTTAAGCGCAACATAAGAGCCTAGTTCAATGGTAGCATGTCATGCTGTAGGTCCGGGAGTTCATGAGAAGATGTCCGCTACCAATAATTCAGATTATATATATTGTACTGTTCGGCTGCACCTAATTTAGCTTCGATGATTTTCCTATACCATAATCAAAATGGAACAGAAAATTTATACGTTCGTGTTAGTGCAGTTAGGAATAGATCAGTAGATATGCTGCCACTACGTAGAAGTGAAATCCTGGTGACACGAGTATCAGAACAGCTGGAAACAAGGTTATGTGAAACTAAGAGCAATCATATCACATAGAATATGTAGAGTTCTAGAGGTGGATATAAGGTGACCGAGATAACGAGATATGCGGCTTTGACATTAACTATGTGATTTTACAATGCCATGGTTTTCTTACTTGTCATGATTTTATGGATTGTGATAAGATGTATAGCTGATGGAGGATGATAGCGCAGGTGATATTGCGGTATCAAAAGAATATCGTTCACTGCATTTCATATAATTTTAAAGGACATGGCAGTTCCTGGCGACGGTTCCTGCCTGATACAGCAGCCAATTACTAAGCATCCTATACAACTACTTGGAAACATAGTCTCATCAAAGTTTATTTCACGACATACTCACTACTTATGGGGCTCTATCTAATTGAGCTCTGAAATAGAATTGAGATAGCTATGGTGTTGTCGTTTGTATCGCATGAACCATAGCAGGTTTTACAAAACACAACGGATAAGTGCACATTGCCTGGGACCGCTATGTCCCAGGAGATACTTGTTTACATTCGAGAAGAGTATGAACTATTATTCAAAGTATTACGGTCTTTGAAAGCCTAGTACCAATGTCCGTCAAGTCAGCATACACGAACAGACGATTCTGCAATATAAATCCGCAAAGAGTCTGAAACTCCGCCCGTAAATACTACCACAGTAACTTGGACCATAGCTCTCAGTCTTTCAATTACTACTGAGCACACAAAACAAGGGATGAATACTGTCCCAGCAATTCAATTCCTCTTACGGTGAACTCCATACCAGCCAAGAACTCTGTTCCTGAACTCATCTATGGTTTCTGGATCTTCCTCTTCTCCGTCATCCTCATATTCGTTCTCTTCTTCGTTTCCATCCGCATAATCTCCTCCTACACGTGGATCTCTTAACCTCAATGCGTAGATTCGTCGTGCAAGTTGCAGAGCCTCATTAGCCAATAGTCTAGTCACTTCTGCAGCATTGGCTTCGGCGATTCGACTTTCTCGTCTTTCTTGCTGTTTGGCAGCCTTATCCGCCTTTGCATAATTGGGTTTCTTGGCCTTTCTTAACTTTGTTCGACCGTATGGCATGATGATAGACAGCCGAGCTTGTGTTGATAATTAAATTTGAGTGTGGTGGGTGTGAAGGGGAAGCGCTGGTTCGAATTATTCACAATTGATTTGTTTATGTTGCTCCAGGTGAGTTGTGTCAGTTATGGTGATCTTAGATTTTGCCATTGAAGAACAAGCGATTTAACATCGAATGGGATAAACAATTGTTTTGAGTTTATAATACAGAGGTGCATGCTATTCCAGTATGGGAGCAAATCATTGTCTGGAGTTTCAAATTTCCCCGCCTTATCAACCTCCTCTATATTCACTATCAAGCCTTCCGAATCTTTACAACGGCGGCGCGTTAGGATCTTCCAAACATTGATCCACCCTCATCAACTGCTTTCCCGTTTTCTTCGCAATCTCAATAAACTGTGGCAGATAGTTCACGGTTGACTCGTACAAATAATGCATCACCACTAAGTTTCCTCCCTTATCCACGTCATTTTGGAAGTTCGTAAGCTGATTTTCAGGTGTATTACTCAAGGCCCATAACCAATCCTGTACATCAACCGACCATTCGACGAACTTGGAACCCGGAATGAGCGCAGCAAGACGCTGACGAACACGTGCGCCTTCTGTGCCGAAGGGGGGGCGGAAATAGGTTGATGTATGACCGGAGAGAGCGGTCGATACGGCGGAAATGTCGTTGTTGAGTTCCCAGTCTATGGATGCGAGGTTTGGCAGGCCTTCCATAGGGGGATGCGTGTAGGAATGATATGCTACTTGATGACCGAGACTTAACATGTTGGAATAGACTGTTGAGAGATTCGTAGATGGGTCGAGGAGAGCTGCACCAACGGTGAAGAATGTTACGTGGATGCCTGCTGCTGCGACGGAAGAAACGACTCTTTGGGCGAGTTTTGGATCACCGTCATCGATTGCGAAAGCGAACGAGTTTGGACGTGTGCAGGAGAATATAAGAGGTGCTGTTGGTAGTTTGGATGGAACTAGGAAGCCTGGTGGAACCGAGTTGACAATTTCCATTTTCGAGATGACTGTATCATCGGAGGTATAGAAACCCTTTAGCGCGAAACCGACGCTGAGTTTGCGGTCGATTTCGAAGTGGGAGATTGGTACATAGATATCGGTCTTCGCTGAGTTGGAGTATCTCGATGCTTCCACAGAATCCCATGTGAACGGGAATGGACTAAGATTGGGGTTGCAAGTGGGATTATGTTGCTGAAGAGCAATAGTGAATGCATTACTTCCGGTAAAAGCGATGTGAAGATAACCTTTGTCGTTTGGAGTAAAGTCGAGACAACCATTGGAAACTTGAGTGTACCAACCAAGGTCAGAATTGCCCTTAGTATTGATAGTAAGTTTGTTTCCAGATTGTTTGTAGGTTGCAGTCTCATCTCCACCATGGTAGAAGCCAAGGTTGTTAGAGTCTGCCTTTCCGAATGTATCAATAACATATGCTGAAGGTCCTGTGGTTGCCGGGATGGTCGAAGATGGCTCAACGACCGGTACAGTAGTGGGAACTGGGTAAGCGGTTCCTGTGTTTCCACAATAGAAGGACACTGGGCCCAGAGTAATTGGCTTGGTGATACCAGAAAATAGAACAGAGACCAAATGATCAGTGTCAAGGCCGGAGAATTTCGAGAAGGGAATGGTATAGAACTTCTCAGTTCCGTCAAAGCTCCATCCCAGATCCGCAGACGAGACATCTATCAGTGTTGGGTTGCCAGAATCACAAGTCTTCGAAGTCTGCAGCTCGATGCCCAATGTGGTCCCTTTTGCGGCCTTGATAGTTAGTCCAATCCCGCCATATACATTGGTTGCTTTCAAACAGCCAAACATAGTATACCAGTAAGACGAACCATCAGCGCGAGATGTTAAAGTAAGATGATTATTAGCCACAATGACTGAAGTGGCGGTATCCACCCTCCCTGCCACTGGTGACATACTACCATCATCGGAAGATGGTTGTAGCATGGCATTATAGAATAAGAAAGTCAGTCGAGATTGAGATGCAAAGTCATCAATCAACAAGTTCGTGCAAGCTCCTGCTGGAGCTGAAGCACTGACGCTGCTAGTCAGAACTTTCGAGGTAACACTTGGAGTGACTGTGCTCAAAGTGGTAGCTAAGGTATTTGAAACAGTCGAAGAACTACTCGTCACAACAGTGCCCTTGGTGGATATCGTACTAGAAGTCAGGATTGAACTTGATGAGCCTCCGGCACCAGCGGCACAAACAAAGTTCGTCTGGCCGATCTCCCAAGCACCTTTGACACTGAAAGATTCCCACAGAAGCCCAGAAATTGCATCTAAATTGGCTCCAGAGAAAGCACTCAGTTGTACCGTAATAGTTTGGGTAGCTCCGGTCATTCCAGAGATAGTGGTGTAGTAGCTTTGATAAGTACTCGCTGCACACGAACTCTTAGTCTGTAGCTCTAGATTGAATGAAGAGCCGGCAGGCCCTTTGACTGGAAATGCTATTGCATTGTACTGCTCCGTTTTCGCTTTCACGCAATCGAAAGTGGTGTAGAAATAACTATTGGCCTTGCTGGTGAATGTGAGTTTCTTGTTTGCAGTATCGGCTTTTAAACTGGTAGTTGTACCGTCGTCTGCATCGTTTGTTAGAGCCGGCATCACAAACTTGGAGGAGTGACATACCACTTGTCCATTGTCCAAGAGAATTAGTATGACTGGAGAACTTTGCATAATTATCAATTAATAGATTACTTGAGCAGGCAGCTCTCACAACCGTAGCGCAAGACATCACCCCCCATACTAGATCACCCAATGATAATTTCATTTTGCCGACGGGCAAATTCAAATCAATCCGAGCTTCAAATTTAGATGACGAAGCAGAAAAAAACAGTAACTTCAAAAAAGAAAGGACGCCGACAACGATTAAACGTGTCGAGCTATGGGATGCTTATATACAAATGAATGATAAAAGCTGAAAGAAAAAGTGGTATGATCTGAGGAAAATATGCAACTACTTAACAGTTTTCCATTTTCACGGTTGCACTTCAAATCTGTACATATCCTTGGCCTGCATGCAATATATTCGCAAGTATCCAGAATTCATCGCTCGGGCCTGGTGATCTTGATATCATCATCACATCTGATCTTTACACCTGATAAATTACCCCCAAAAATCCAAGACACGAAAAGAAAGTCCAATCCACCTGCATAAAGAAAGAAGAAAATCTGTCACCACTCAACATATCACGCACCAGCCGAATTGAGTCTGGATTGCCAGGTACCACATCTTGGCATCTCGTATGGTGGCTTGCGACCCGTTTTTTGAATGCTGATCTTTTCGGGTCTTTGACGCCCCAACGGATCGATGCATAAGACTAAGATTCTCGGCTGAGAGATGCACGAATCATATGTGGAGAAAAGGGGATCACTCGGATTCGGTGGGCGAGGTTAAATTTAGACTTATTCTGACTTGTGATTTTTATGAGTAGGAGTACGATTTGTATAATAGATATGGCGTTTCCCCTGATTCAGTTTCATCGCTAATCAAATTGATATCAACTGCCTAGGGATGGTAACGGGAAGGTCTGTGAGTTTGAAACATCTAAAATGCTTAACTTGCAGTAGCGTTAACAAAACAAAGGGTCACTTAGTAAGTAAAATTTTGACAAATTTAATCTACAGGTAGATAAAATAGGGGTAATGCTAGTTGAAGTCAAATGGAGTATCTACGACATCTCACGGAATAGCACGGGCTACAACAAACGCCTCCGCCAGGAAGATACAGAGACTGAATATATTGCCTTAAAGATGGAGAAAGCCAATGATATTCTTTGTCACTGATAGGATAGCAGATCTACTTCAATGTTTTAGGGCTAGAATTTAGTCGAAGCCTAGAATCTGAGTCTCGAAACCTCACAGACCATCTAGCTTCTAGCTAAATCTTAAGACGAGAAACCGACTCAGAAATTCCGCCAAGCCCTTCCCAATTCATCCCATCTCCATTTCCATCTTCCCCAGCTTTTCCTTCATTGTTTCTGAAACCACCCTTCACACTTGCTCTCATCGTCAACGTTCTTCTAGGTTATTTGTTTTTCCGTTTGAATTTGTTTGTTGATATTGTCAGTCTGACTTAGTCCAATTTCTATATCCGTACGCAATGGAGCATACAGTTTGTGCATGCTCTCTGGATTAAAGCATCCTCATTCTTGCCCCATTCCTGTACATTTACTCACCCAGCAACAAATCTTTTCTTTCCTGCTCAATCTTCTTATTCATATCTTTCGCTACCATCATAATCTCTGGGCTGAACCTCGCACAACTGTCTAGACCCTTTCCAAGTCAACATTCCACCTCTTCTCTGCTTCTGTATCTTTCTTACAGCCCTTCTTCTACAATGGGCAAAAAAGTTGTTCTTGCCATTCTAACCCAGCATTGTGTATTTGCTCGAATTGTTAGTGTGATTGATAATTCCCCAGTGGTGGTAATTCTGGCGATCGGTAGAAGGTTTGGGATGTAAACGTATTATCAAGAGAACTGCCGTATCACGATCGAGCCGAAGACTGAAGTCTCGTTCCGAGAAGCCACAAGATGTGGACACAGAATTTGCGCTTAGTATTGTGTACGGCTCATTACCAGAATGTGTTTGAAGAGACGAAATGGTACGCACGAACATCCCCCGCAATGACAGGTACAGCTGTCTCCAAATTCACTTCCCTGGCGCAGTGGTCTTGGTACTCAACTATCGATAAGTATTGCCCCAAGAGTCCCAGCCACGTTTAATGAATTTGCTTACCTTACACTGGTTTCGGTGTTATAAACCGCGCGATGAAGAGTCCCGTCTTCTAGGAGCAATCCTAGAAGTCAGGAGGGCCTGTTTCAACCGTTCTCCGAAACCAATTTAGTATTATACATTTATCACATGATTCTTGAACATCGGTTCGAAATTATTTCACGGTTTAAATCCGCGATCACATGGTTCAATTCCATGATGATTGATAGTCTTCGGACATCAACAAACAATCTTTGGAAACCCACCATCTTCTTAAGAAGAACCCTTTTTTGTGCAACTTTTTTTCTATGAACTATTCATAGCGTATGCGCAACAAAGTAGAAGGATTGTAGCAAGAATAGTTCTCTATATAGATTTTGGGTGAGAATGTTATTTCTTTAGGTATCCACATTGGAAGCGAGTTTGCTCTGTTTGCTTCATCATCGGCCTTGAGACACTTGAGGTTGAATATTGGAAATTCATGGAGGAAGAAATTGAAGTCAAGAACCTCACGCATATATGAGTTTCTCCATCATTCTTATGTATGTGACCTCACTGATGCAGGAAATTTCTCGTTGGCCGTTCATGGATACATGTAGCAAAAGGTAGCACTTATTTGAAGGTTCCACTCTTACAAGTTTGATAGTATTTGACATCCGATGCTCCAATCAATACAGGTTGTGGAAATTAGCTACTTATGTACACAAAAATAGTAACTACGGAAGCCATGTTGATTAGATCCGGACAAATACTTGGGGCTCAATATTGACGACCGGCAGCTTTGTAACGGTAGTGAGAAGACCAATACAGTAATAGTTGAGAGACAACACCAAAAACATTCAATCTCAAACAGTATTCGAGCATTATATCAGAAAAACGATGGGCCTAGATAAAGGTTTGATGTTCGCCTTCGTATAATAACGGAATATGTTTGAGTAACTTAGAGCATACAAATACCAAACTCACCACTTTCCATCTGAAGCCTAGTAAATCGCTTCATGCTTTCGTCAGATCAATCTAAACATTGTTGAAGCTTGAGTGATTGTTGAGTGCTCCGTAATTAGATAATGCTAAATTCTGCGGCTTGAGGTTCATGAAGAGCACCAGTTGCTTAACCGTGTTATATAAGATGACAAAATTTTCGACAACGACATGTCATCAATACGCCGTGACTTACACTAGATTTTAGTTATAAATAGGAGCCAGCATACACCTAGATAACGTTGAAACAGCTTTGAAGCAGACGGATTATAGTGATATACCTTGGGAACTGTCGAAGGCCTTTGAGCAGTGTTATGCATCAACAAAGTCGATGAGCACATGAATCTGACAAGAATGGCTCTGCACCGAGAAGTCAGCCTACATCAGCAATTGATATATTCAGAATATCTGCAGGTATATCCGCTGTAAAATGATCTTTGCAGTATGAATTATGGAACCAAGATCTTTGAGAGAAGCCGAAGTCGAGACTAGGTTATGATCTTTTAGAAATATTGACACGCTGTAAGTAAAATAGTTTGACTATTTAGTGGCGTTCGTTTCGAAACTCAGGAAGAGCAATAAGCAAAGAGGAGTGGTCTTGATTCTCCGCACTTATATCACAAATATCTCAGTCCTCGAGCCCTTTGTCCTGCTTGAACGATGCGCTTGTTTCTTTCCCGATGGCTCTGATTTCTTCCTGTTCTATCTAACATATACACAGGGTTTTATCCTGGTGAGTGTGTTCCTGGCAAGTATAACTCTCGACATTGACAGTGTGCGCGAAGTGAGCTGTTTACACTGCTTCAAGAATGAATTCTACTGAGTGGCAGACGATCGGGGTGAAGCTTTTAGCAACTGCCTGTGAGAACATTTGTCCTTACGTTCTTTACCAATTGCTATCAGTCAGCATTTCTTCAATTGTATTATGCCGCAAAAGGTTTTGAGTACTAGATGCAGATATTAAAAAGTGCAGTGTCTTGATGTCATATTTGTAAGCATGATCGAGAACAGAAATTGATTTCCTATCAAAACTGCCCGTAGGCAAAGGAATTCAATTATCATGGTCGTCCTTTCTTCATATTTACCCCCAATCCAGCCCACTCGTTTCCATCACTGTCATAAATATCTGAGTCATATCCTACGTCTGCCATCTCCTCGTCATCATCATTCTCCTCCATATCTTCTGTTCCTTCATCATCGTCTTCCATATCCTCTTCCTCTTCATCATCACTACCAATCAGCTCCTCTCTAAGAACCTCTGAAGGTCAATTTCCGACTATATTAGCAGCGACAGAACCCCCAAGACTGTGACCGAGGCCAAGTGCAGCTAAAGGAACACCGGTAAGATCTCGAAATATACTACGGCGAGACAAGCGTTCCTTCTGGCTCGGAACTCGAATTCTTCTGTGGTGGCGACCACCGGTACGTCTTGCTGCGACGGCAGCGATTCTAGCAGCGAAGGGTTGTTGAGATTTAGCATGCGATCGAGAGGCATTATCGGCTGGTGGGGCTTGGTTGGTTGAGGGAGCGGCAAAGCCGCCAGCAGCAGCACTAGCAGCAAGTGTTGATGGAGCATAATTTGTGGTGGTAACTACTTAAAAAGAGCAGTTAGCATATTGAGTCGATTAGGAGGTTTAGCGAGTCATGAAGCGAGTATTAAAGAGACCCAGATGTACCTCGAGGACGAAACACCAGTTGTTGCTAGGCCGAGAAGTCGGCAGTGGTAACACCGAAAGACGGACCTGCTGCAGAAGAAGAAGAAGAAGAAGAAGAGCGTTGAGCTAGAGCTGCGGAATCTATTAGCACTTCTTTCATTACTCTATTTAACTGCAAAGAAACGAACTTTGAAGTTTCGAAATGGGATTGGACTCACAACTACCAGCTCTTGCGGCACGTCTCTTTTCTCTAATAATCTCCTTTCCCTTCGCGCCTTTTGCAGCGCGAAGCTGCTCCTGCCGTTCTTTCTCGGGGTTGCCCATGATTGTATTGCGTTGTATTGTCAGCTTTTTGTGGAGTTCGGGGGTGTGAAATGGCAAAGTGGCGATTTCTGTTGAGGTTATAGGAGGTAAGAATTCGTATCGCGGAAAGTAACGGGCAAGTTCGAGATATAGGACGCTGTACCGAAAAGAATTCACTAGATCAACAAATCTTGTCATGACAATCAGAACGCGTGAATTTATTTTTGACGCGCCTGGTAAAAAAATTTGTTTATTGGTCTTTCGGGAATCCCAATCAAAGATTGTGATAATAAGATGACATCGGCTCAAGTAGCAAAAAAGGTTATGCAATTTCGTTATTATGTCACACTTTATACCGAAGGACAATATGTTTGGAACCAAATGGACAATATCCAGAATCTAGTAGCTAAGTTCAGTACCCCACTTTTCGGCCACCCCTCTTTTCGGCCACCCCTCTTTTCGGCCACCTCATAAAATATATATATACAATTTTTAAACTTCAATAATTCAAAAACTATCCAACTAAAATACAATCTTCTGTAGCATCAGTTTCATATATACTATCGGAGTCCACCCTATCAATTTCACGATCACCAGCTTCGATTTGAGCCTGATATATAGTCTTAATTCTAGAAAACTTCGAATTTGGGCTAGTATTAACCTTCTTCTTTTTTTTAGGTATAATATATTCTAATTTGTATTCTAATTCCTTTATTCGATACTTAGACTTCATAATTTCATAGTTCTTAATATCAAATGCTTTTTGAATCTTTCGAAAAAGTAATTGATGAGTATATAAGTCTGTTTCTTTTTTAGATTCCAATATTAATATATATTTTTATAGATTACTTGCTTTTTATAGTGTTTCTCATCGAATCAAAGATAAATCTATATTCCATTGAAGTATGGAATCATTATCTAAAATTGAATTCAGACTCTAAACTTCTTTATTACTATTTTCAAGCAATAATCTGGATAAAAGAGGCTTAGTATAGTTTTGAGGCTATAAACCTGAAGCTCTTTATCCTGAAGTGATATTATTCAGAGTTAAACTCTTCAATCTTACTTTCTGATAGTATACAAGAAAATTCCTCTTGCCTATAGGTGTAGAATCAGATAGTGAACCTAATTTATTGAGCTTATACTGGTATTTGTGTTTTAGAAAAGAGAATATCGATAAATCAAGAGATTATAGTACATATGATATATATGGAGGAAGTAATAAGAGGTGTATATTATTCTTGAAGTACTCAAGCATAAATTGAGTAGTTTCGTGGCTTCCATGCCCATCCAAAACAAGCAATCTAGCCTCTTTTGGGTTAGAAGGGGTGGTTTGAGGAATAAAGACCTCTTTTAGTCATACTAGATCTGTTTCATTAGTAGTCCACTCATTTTCTGTAGTATAGAACTTCCAATTCTTATATATATCAAGCTTAATAGAGAATCATTATTGTTAAATACTTTTACCCTTATATATAATAAGGGGTAGTAGTGCTTTTCCTGTAGTAGAGATACACTCAATAAAAGAGGTCCAACTTTTTGTACCAAGCTACTTCTTTTGAATAAAGTATCTCTCAGCACTCCCAAGTACTATATCATTTAAGCCCTGACCTTCCATAATATCAGCTTCATCCATATTCCATCTGTTTTCCGGCTTAATATAGATAATAGCCAGCAAATTCAACTTTTCGAAAAACTTACTAATAATTTCGATAATAGCACCTGAAATACATTGATTATCGATTCTGATTTATCTTTTAGTTCGAATTTCAGAGTTTCTAAGCAGGAAATTGCATATCCATCGTTTTCCAAGTGTAGGCTCATTCCCTTTCACCTCGAGAAGGGTTTCGCCAATTTCTCGTATCTGCCGATGTGTAGAACTAGTGCCCAAAGCCTCTTAAACTAATATCCATTCGACTAATGCTTTCTCCTATATCGGGGCTATCTTTTGCATATTTTGAGCACCGTTTTGATGAGAAAGGTGACCTTTTATACAGCTCTGAAGAATAATACAAGGTATCTCATAATTCAAACCAGCTTTTCTGATAGTCATACCTCCTGCTATAGTACTAAGTGCCATAGCAATAGTATCTTCTGTATAACCACTGCCCATGATATAATTAACAAAATATCAAAATTTTGAATCAATTGATTCAGTGATTGTTGAATCATTAAAGATTGAAGAGAGGTGGTTGGTTAGAGCGATGAGATTTATGAGGTGGCCGAAAAGTGGGGTACTGAACTTACAGACTCGAATTTGTAAAATCGTACTAGATATAAAATAAGGGGAGTTCTTCGAGGCAATGTCGAAGAACATTCGCTTGCCTAGAACAAGCATGAAGGGGTTTGGGTTTTGCGATCCAAAGACCTGAGTAGTATTGTTGAAATTCATAATGGCAGAAGAGATGGACAGGCATTACCACCGTTTTTTATTTCACCCACATATGACTAGTTGGGAACGACAGGCTTTAAGCGCTGCTTGTTTCAATTGAGGTTCGCTTCTGTTTCCTGTGTTCGCTTGCGAAGGTGGTGACGCAGTATTGATCTATTGCGCTTATTTTCTTATGCCAACCCCCTCCCAACTGTATCTGAATATAGTTCCGAGCTCGTATAGTCGCTGAATGACCGAGATAGTGATAGTGCGCGGGTGAGAATAGCTCGTGTTACTGGGGTACAAACGTCTGTTAGCCAAGAAAGACGAAGGTTGACTATTTGACAAAGGCTTGAGCATGTCTGGAACTATCT
Source organism: Botrytis paeoniae (assembly GCA_004786145.1). Taxonomy (NCBI): domain Eukaryota; kingdom Fungi; phylum Ascomycota; class Leotiomycetes; order Helotiales; family Sclerotiniaceae; genus Botrytis; species Botrytis paeoniae. The sequence continues at coordinate 51,583 of PQXI01000170.1, forward strand.
GCAAAACCCTAGAGAGTCATAGTATAAATGAAAACGATGTAACCTGATGTTAAGAACAAAGCGGGGCGCAATTTCGCTAATATAACCTTGAACAAGATGTGTGATATTGAAGAATATAGGCCCAAATACTCTTCTTTTCGTCCCTCAAAAAGCTTTGTCTCGCAAGGCAATGTTGAATATGTAGACCAACAATGCAAAGAAATCACAACACCTGTTTCCTTCGGGTGAATGGGTACATGGTCGAGTAGCCAACTGAACGGAAGGCAGTAGAGCATTGTCTAGATTGCCCGTCTTCTGGTGGGGAAAATTACTCAGTATCTGTTCGAACGAATCGTTGAGCTCCTATAAATAGTCTTCAAGCGTGTCGTAAGGACGCTTAGATATGGCGTTTGAGAAATCGAAAGGATCAAACCGACGAGCAACCTGTATAGAATAATCTGCGCTGTATGCATGATTTCTGGTAGTCCCCTCGCAATACGATGTTACTCTCCCAGCACCTTGTGCAAAGAGGTCAGTACAAATATATTATGAAGTGAGTGGGCCGATAAAAGAGACCTAAGAGGGGCTTTACTTAGCCTTACAGAAGAAAATCCCAATAGCGTGAGTCAAAATGATGCAATTTCAGTGAATATGTCTTTCGAGGGGGTGGGTGTTGTTTCCAGATGCAAATTGAGCCCAGCATGTTCAATGGTTCATTCTAACACAAATTATCTTCATCGAGAACAAATTTCGCCTGTATCAAATCTCCACGCGTCTTGTCTGTCTAATATTCAAACTCTCCTTTTCCTTGAGTGACTGGTTTGTATGTAATTTGGTCATTTAGGGGTACTGAAGTCCATGAAGTCAATACGTTAGTCTAAAGGTAGAATTGAGAACTTACCCGTTACATGTCAAGTCAATGGGACAACTTCACGAGAAATGCGAGAGTTCTCCTAGTTTCACTTGACTACTGTGATTCATGATGGTATACAAGTTGCTTGCCTAATGGTTGCCAAGATATCATATTGAATGATGGAGGGGAAATTACTCCCAATCTGATGAGCTTTTGTTAGTGACTCCTAATGACCGATAAACCGAGACTCGTAAAATATATTGATTAAAACTATGAAGTATCAGAGTGCTTTGACATATGCTTTTATTGGGTTGGCTGAGTAAATTAGGCTTCATGAAAGAGTTGTAGTGAATAGTTTTGTTGTCAGAGCCAGTGATTGGTTCGGATCTGGAGTTAGTTCATTCTAAGAGTGAGTTCTAGATTCAGGGGGGACTTCTTTTCCCCTCATTAGACTTCAACAATTGATTGATTGATCTGATTTGGCTTGTCTTTCTTCCTTTAACTCAAGGACTCGGTACGCTAGCTTTACCTATTTACAGCCCTTCTTGAACCTCGATCCACCATCTACCATAAGATAAACTCATTTGCAATGGATGACCAACAAGAGAACGGTATCGTTGATATGCTGGTAGATTCCAGATATCAAAATCTATCATACCTGAGCATCATCAGCCCTGACGTCTTCACCAATATACTTCACCGGGTCTTTGGTCGTCAATGAAGTGCCATGCGTTTCCCATTTATTCTCAACATTGTCAGAGCCTTAGCTACGGAGTCAGAGATGCCAGCTTTCACCGTGGCGCTCCTTTACTTCTTCAACCATATCCGACAGGCCAAGTTGTACTTTCGTTCTGTTAAGTTGTTTCCCAAATTAATGACGCAAGGAAATAAACAACAGGAGAACGAGGAACCAAAGTTCGAGTGCGCTTTATATGACTTTCGGTTCCAAGACCTAATGATCTCACATCTTCATCTAAGCTTCGAGTGAGTATTTGTAGTGCTATTTCGAGTGTATGAGTCGTGATATACAGCGCTAACAGAGATTAGTGAAATTCACAAACTAGTGCCATCAAGAGCTATGAAGGAATATATGACGTCGGGTCGAAACTTCAGGTTGAATTCCTCTTTCGTGCACCTAGCAAGTCAGCTAAAGACTTTGGTCATCACTAGAGAATTTTTGAACCAGAGAACCTTGAAATTCCAGAACATCTGCATTTTGCAGTTTATATTGCAGTAAGAGACCAGGCGATGCCACTGATGTATTCTATAATCAATACTAACCGCTTTTTACTTTTATTACAGTTCCACTGGCCTTTCTTCCCTCACTATATTCGATGTTCCTTCTGATAGTAACTCATTTATGAAAGATAACAGCAATGCTTTCTGTACGTTGGTGAGCAGCATCGATGCTCTATACGGTGTTCCACACGAAAGAACCTACGCCGACGGTGGTAACGGTGTGCTGCAATTTGGGGTCGTTGCACAAGCAATATTTACGTGGTCTGCGCCTGAGGGCTTGCAGGTGGACGCTAATTTGATGCCTGATTTGGAGAGAAAATGTACCAAGAAGGGTCAGCAGGATCAGAGATACCACGGAACGTTTGCTGACTCCGATGACGTCCACTACCAATGCTGTGTCAAGCGTAGTCATCGCATCCCTGGATGTTTCCAATGCAACGTCAAGGTATGCACCAGATGCGGATTCCATGATGATGAAGATCACGCCATGATTATTATCGACAACTAGGGCATCGCTCGGTACGCACGACGATTTGATAAGAGCCTTAGGGGGAAGGTTCATATCTCTATCGGGATTTGGCAATATGGTCATAAATAACAAGTTTTGCGTCATAAAGATATTGCGTTGGTGATGAAAGTATTCTATTGAATAGTTACATATGGGTTTCTCTTTAACTGAGTATGACTCTCAGTTCTTGGTCATTACTGTCATACTTGGCATCAATAAGAATACTCCATACCACTCATTCCCATATCTTTATTTAATAAAATGATATTCGTGAAGCTCTTAGCCCGATTAAAAGCCCATAGATCACCATCTTGCCTGTCTCAGATGATGTGCACAGTTTTATCTTTCTGTAAGTGAACAACTAATGACAAAGAAAGTGTCTAATGAGAGTCTATTGTATGATTTTATGGCTGAAGTGCCTATATTTGATATCTGTAAATTACAGAAAGTCGATGACAGCATCAAAATATGAAGTAAATCTTTCCAATGTTGAAATATCTCGAACTAAGGCCACTCGACGATACTACCTATTGTTTTTGTGTCTTGACTTGTAATTACAACATTGCAATACAATATATATCCTCCCTTAAGATAATCCTAAACCAAAAGCCACTAATTTTCATAGACTAACTGCTACACACAAGTTGAAATCCTGTTTTTGAAGGATATTAAATTGTCAACTTGGCACCTATCACCTGTTAGATTTATACCATTTAAATTCCTTCTATGATTCATTTCTGTACCAAAAATGTCTATATAGCAGGCTAATTAGCTTTGTAAACATTGTTCTATGATGTAAGACTATATTATTGACACTTAGAAGTCATAGAGACTCGAACACAGTAACAAAATAAGAAATCAACTTTTTGCTATTCAGAGTGTCTCGATTGAGACTACCCGGCGATATTGCCTACTGTTCAGAGTTCAAGAAGATTACAAATCTATATTATTCTGATTAAAACGAAGAGAATAAAGAAAGACTGGTTGATTTGTATACTTTACATACATATGCTTTGACAAACTCTCTTCCCTTGCTCTTTAGACCTCTATTAATCATCCACAAGCATTCTTTGATGCTGTGTTGAAGCACCTGCTAGACCTATACTATCATTTCAAGATCTCTCGAAACATTGAGCCAGTCCTCTCATGCTACCACAATAGTGCTTGTAAGCATGCCAGCATAACGAAAAATCCAAGAAGGCTCCTTGTCGCTCTCCTCATCGGTATCAAATATGCCAGAGGCCTATTGAACTCTTTGCATGGAACCCAAGTATTAAGAGATGTATTCTCATAGCGTCTCATAACATTTCTACATTATTTGAATTCTGCTCGCCGTGGAAATACAGTCGGCATACATGCTTTCCATGCGAGGTGAATTCGGATTAGTCGTGGATCTGCGAAATCCATACAAAACACTACGCAAAGGTTGGTTTCGAACGGTACGCTAAATGTGCCAGCTGGTGCTAGCTGAAATGATCTCCTCTAACTACTTCGACCTAAATTCGAATAATTCCAACTTCTGGCACATATATTTCGATATATCACTTGCTAGATTTTTGAGCGAGGTCGTCGCTAATTTGTGTCTTCCAAGCTTTTATCTCTTTGTTTCTTTTTTCTCTGCATTCTGATGCTCGCATTCTTTCCAGTCAAGTTTCAGCACAAAATCCACCTGCCTAATAAATAAATAAGCTTTTTAAACTCAGTGAAGCCTTAACTATACTCAGATCAAAAAACGGCGAGAACTTTCTGAACCTTCCACAAAAAGTTAGTAACGGAGGTACTCGAAGACATCTCCAGATTGTGTCATGACCAACTGGTCCAGTCCACCGTCTATCTCAGGTCCCAAATTTCAATGTGGTCTAATTCGCTTGGTGAAATGATTGACTCCATTCTCCCTGAACGTGTATGGTGTCTTCCCCATCATGTCTACTTAAGTCGCTTCCGCAGCTGCAGTCCCATTAATCTGCTAGTAATAGAACCTGTGAATTACCTCCCGACTGTGAGCTAAGCGCAGGCTGGTCGTAGAAGTCTGGGAGGCCAGACAGAGCGCAAAAAAGGCTGGACAGGACGGGAAGTATTATAGGCGACTCGAAGGGCATCCGAGGCGGAGTAGGTTTTTGTAACTTTTCCCATTTACTTTATTCGATTGGATACATATAGGTGTATCACATGGTCAGCTTAACACTAGCTATAGATGGACTGAATCGATTAAGAATTTATTACCACTATTATTCTGAGCTACCGACCCGAAAGAACAGTATGCATTGTCGATTTTGTTCTACAAAAAACTTCAAAGGGGGCTAAATATACCGTGATTATCCTCCTTGGCATATCTTCCGCAGAGCCGATGATGTCACTTTCTTCGGTAGATGGATCTATGATCAACAATGATAATACGCGGCGGTCGTCGATGAGCTTCATCTTTTTCAAACTTGAGGTCACGAGCAAGAGATCATAGGACTGCGGACTTGAGTATCGTAAAACCTTTCGCAGTACTGGGGTTGTCATACTTTTGTTATTTCTGTTTAGAAGGTCAAATGTATCGATATTAGTCCTCAACACTAACATTCTGACTGAACTAGCCCTTACGAAGTCATGTTTCGAGACTATGGGTGCACAAATCAAGATCCCAGTCATAGCGAAGCTATGTCCAAATTTATCAACTTCAATACCATTCCACCACCAATATACATTTTGAATTCGAATTTTGTGCCTGAGTTTGACCTTCGCCAAATTACCGCATATTTACTGCAAAGACACATAATTCGACTGCAAGTTCTCAGTTCCTGTACTTTAGAATCCTAACTTCGCAGTCACACTTTCAGATTCCCTAAACCAAGTCCGATATTTTCAACCATAATAATTTGACTCCCGTCATATTGAAGTTTTCCTGAATGCCCTAGCACCCTTGTATCCCTAATCCTGATGGTGGGTAAACCTCCAGGAAGTAAATCTGAATGCGTAGAGCTCACAGATATATTGGGAAGAATACCAGTATCTCTCGCTGTCTCTGAGACATCGGTATTCAAAGCAAATATCCTTCATACACGCGCTAAGACACTAAAGCTAGCAGAACAATAAGAATCCTAAACTATAGCATTTTCCTTTCCGCCATTTTGATGGATTGTGAGACCATACGAATCGACCACGGGATCTCCTTATAAGCACCAAATCAGCAAAGGATTACGTAACGTAACCATTTATATGCATTTCGATCATCGTAGTATGAATCTGATTCAGGCTAGAACAATGCGAGGTATAGATATAGTCCTGTATCCGCCTACAACGGCATCTCTCAAGACACGATATACTCCCCCACCTTTGATTCTAGAAACATACGAGTGTCAATCTTTTCACAATTGAAGTTCATAGCTACCAGCCAGGCTGCTGAATGTTCGATGAATATGCATACCAGCACATCAAGTTCAATATCCAAAAACTCTTCACAAAATAGAACTTCAACGTCCGAACTTAATTTGTAGACTAAGATCCAATCCCCTAAAATGATGTTTCTATGACCAGATCGACTTTCGTACCCCTCCGCGCTCGATGCTTTCCCAAACGTATAACCACAGATCTCACAAGAATGCAAGACAAGCCATGAGAGAAACAGAACCGCGGTGTTCAATCACATCTAGTAACCTTCGAAAAGCCTCACCGGCATCTAGGTTGAATCCAAACTTTAAAACTAACTGCAGCACAAACATAGCATCCGCGCAGATGATATCATACCCGAATTCACTAGTTGTCAATCTGTTATGCACCACTTCCTGACTATAACTTCCAACTGTATCATAAGTTTAAGCACTTGACACTATACTTTCTCTCTAGAAGAAACACATGCATATTCCGACCTACATGCCCACAATTCTCCCAAGCTCCTCTCGAATTCCACCAACGCCTGCAACGTAACTATCGTCTGGGTTTCTACAAATCACCTTTGAATCCTCCTATGCAACCTAATCTCACCATCTAACTAATAACACATACACTGCTCTCTCATGTATCTACCAGTTATCTAACACCCCTCCAATTTGGCCCTTGTAGCCTAAGAATATCAATCCAACGCACCGACACAAGGAGAGCCTTGATATTAAGCACTCCGTTTCTCCTTTCCCTATCAAAGCTGACCATTTGAAAACCAAACAAAGTTGCCCATGATTTACAGAAGCGAGACGAGGCTAGCAGAAGAAGCAAGACTTGATGTAATATTTTTCATTGATTTGCTTCGCAATGAAATGTCTTAAAGATTGCGGATTGAGTGTCAGGAATGGGGTGGTAGAGAACCCTTTTACATCCCAGTTTCATATCTTTACTGCTCCTTTGTCCTCGAAGCCCCCGCCTCAGACATCTTCTTCCTCGTTCCAACACTAGCACAAGTGCTTCTGTTCACAATTCCGCTTTCGAATCCACGTCGATCACTATAAGCTCTTACACTGAAATGCTTCTCGTGTACAGCTCATATAAAACGACATCACATAACACAATGGAACATCACAATCACAATCACAATCCAGTTCACTATGAAAATATGGCAGACAAATCCATTCATGTCAAGTCGGCGACTTCGCCTTTCTGACCTAGGTATCTATCTATCTATTTCTTTCAGTTACGAGTTGTCAATCAAACCAACTTAACCCACTGACGATATAGCCATTGTTTGAATCACTTGATTCCCATCTCTTCCTCCACCATCCCATGTACCCAACCCCGGGCATGCCTTCTGCATTTCCTCTTATGATGATGGTCAAAAGCTCACCGCTAAGACAAAGGACCCAAATCGGTCGATCATTGTCAAAGCTTTACATGTTATAAAACTCCTCCATCCTTCCACTCCCCATCCAGCCGTCACGTTCGTTAATTGCGTCCGGCATCCACCCATTTCCATTACCCAACAATCCAACCGCCCATCCTACCCACAATACAAGATTTTTCGGCGAAAGCAGTTGATCCATCGTATGCACATCATATTTCTTCTTATCATCCGTTCCATCGTCAATATCGTCATCCATCAGAAACCTTAGAAATAAATCAAAAACCCGGCATGCATTCTTCGCTTAAAACCAGCAGAAAGGCGCGACAGAAACGTGATGATGTAAAGGGTATTGGCGCGAGATAAGGGGACAAAGTTATTCTGTTAGGAATAAGTGAATCTATTTGTACAGAGTAATGTGCTGATAGTGCTGTGGTGGTGATGTTGGTGCTGAACAAATGGGGTGTGCAAATCAAAGGCTCCTCATTTATCATGTCGAGTGACATGAGTTTCCGTTGTCGTTAGAGGTAAGTGTGACTATGGCAGAGGAACCATTCGATGATTGATGGACGAACGAATGGACAGACAGGTTCTGTGGATTCGACGCGATGTAAAAAATATGATGGAACAAACAGATCGACGTAGGCCGAGGACAATACCCCTCTGTTATGACCACACGTTGCAAAAAAGAAAAGAGAAATCATAAAAAAAAATAATGGAGGAACACATTCGTTGAGCTCTATCAAAAATTCATGCGCCGGCCCTAGGAACGGACATTAAAAGTTGTAAATGGACGCATTTGACCGTTCAAAAATTCGATCAAGTTTGAATGGTCCCTGAGCTACCACCTGTTTGGCGCTTAACTTGCTCACGAGCCCAACGTGCGGTATCGATGGTTCTTGTTTGGAACTCTCTGTTTGATTTGGTCTCCTTGATCATTGACATGACCCAGTCAGCACGGTAATACGAGGCATATTCTCCATTAGGGAAAGCATCGGCAAGATCACTAAGTCCGTTAGTACACGTGAGTTAAATAAAGGGAATATAGTTTTGAGCACATACCCAATGACACCCATAGCTGATCTCATAAGAGCATCACTTCGGTGTTGATCGACCCAAATGGTATTGAGAAGGCCAAAAATTGATTCAACATAAGGGCGTAGCTGGTCATCTACATGGTATTAATTAAGTAATTCCATAGTGTGGATTTTATGACTTACTCTTGTTATCCATCTTCATAGCACCAATGATGCCACCCCAGGCATCCATGATACCTTCTCTCAAAGAGATGACATAATCGAACATCTCATATGTTCCGTCAGGGCTAGCTTGAACATTGGCAGCCTGTTGAAGGACTTGAGCAACAACAGACAAGTATGTCTCAAAGTGACCACCAATGGCACCTGCGATATCTCCAAAACATTGAAGGATGGCAGGCTTGAATTGGTTGGCGAGTGCTGTACTCTGTTTATTTGTTAGATTTGCTATTGCAGTGGGATGATTGAGGGATGGACGCCAATCTACGAAAGGCAAGACTATTGATTCTTCAAAACATACCCTTAAATTGCTCAATAAATAGTTCATAAATGCATCACAATATGGTTGGCATGGTGGGCCCATTGAACGAGTAATATCACTGACGAGACCAATAGCCATGGAGCACAAACTTGGCTCTTCCTGGTTACCGAGAGCATTGTAAAGGAAGGGAGCAAAGTGTTCCATGTAATTGGCGAAACCTTCTTCGAGTGCATTGGCCAAACTGCTGACAGTGGCGAAAACCGCATCAGGCACAATCGATTTAGGTGTGGCTGCGGTGAGGATTTGAAGCAAGACAGTCATGATTCTGTCAGCTTGAGGAGTGACCTCCTTCTCGAGACGTTGAATGATAGCCAACAAGACAGTGCACAAGCTGACTTGCATCTCCTCGAGAGTGATTCTGTCTTCAACACTGACCACTTGAGATTGAAGAGGAAGAGTGTTTTCCAATCTCTTGATGATGACCTCGGAGAGTTGACCAACGGATGGAAGACTATCATTTGCAGCATTCATGACGAAGGTGTTAAGAACTTCATATGCAGCGGTTCTCAAAGCGTTGTCGGCATCAGTTCTCTCAGTAACTTGAAGAAGTCTGGAGATGCTCTCATTGAAGTGAGGAGAGATAGGGTTCTCCTGGCATCCAATATCCCCGGAGAAGCGCTCAGCAAGGTTCATCAATGCCCAACAACACGAACCTGCCATCTTAGGACTGCTGATAAGACCTTCGAACAAGGATGCAATCAATTTTGGTAAATGGTTGCTTGGATCGATAGCCTCTGAGCAAGCTTCAGTGATACGACCAAGAGCATAAGCTGCCGAGTCCTTGACGTGAATAGATTTATCCTCCATCATGCTGATGATGACTGGCAGTGCTTGCTTGACAATTGGCTCGAGTGTCTTTTCATCCGGACCTTCCATGATGGCACCGAAGGCGGAGACAGCAGCATCACGATCATGCCAATCCTCTCCACGAAGCTTTTGTTCAACGAAGCTCAAAACTGGTTGAATGATCAAACCACCAACAGCTTGTGCATAAAGTTGTAAACATTGGTATGCGGCACGGGAGATGTTGTATTCATCATCAGCAGCATCCTCGTCTTGCTTTGTCAAAAGCATCAAGAGAACAGGTACAACCTCATTAGTTGCAACCTTGCTGAAATTGTAGAACGGACGCATCAAAGAAACCTCTTCGACCTATTCGTTTTGTCAGTAGCACTCTTTACTAGATTTTAGTGTTGAAATCTTACCTGAGCATTGTCATCTTCAATGGCGATTTCCTCCTCGCAAACTGTGCTCCAGAATTCAACAGCAAGCTTGGCCACATCTTCCTCTTCGCTCTTCATTCCCATGATTGTGAGTCCGAAGAGAGCCTTCTCCATGTAGAAGCGCATCAAGTCATAATACAATGACATAATTCTATTCAGACATCCAAAAGCTCCCTGTTGTATCCTAGAGTCGGTTGCTTGTGTGGCCTCGCAGATAACCTGCATAATGTAATTTCGCTCGCCTTCATTCTTGAAGTTGCTATCCACAAACTCCAACGAATTACCAAGAGCATCGATAGCTGCTAATCGTACTTCCAAATTTGGTTCTTCCTTTCGGGCACCTTGGACGACTGCTGTCAAGATAGCATTGGAATGTTGTACGAGACTCTGTCTCAATTCCGCATCTTGAGTTTCGCAAATGAATCCGAGAGTAGTCAAGGAAGCCTGCTTAAGATGATCGGTACCCTCTCCCACGTTTCGCACTAAAGCGGGCATAAGCTCTGGCCATTGATCTCTAGGCAGTTCGATGGTTGCTATCGAGGATATAACTTGCGCAGCTGTTTGACCGGCTTGGTTGTTGTTTGAGGATAAAGCTTGAAGGGTCAAGTCCTTCACACGCTTCCTAGTATCTGGGTCGACCTGTAGCCATTTATCTTGTAGTTCTCGTTGCAGAGCATATTCGCGGGCTGTGAAGGCGTTCTTAAGGGCGATACCAGCAGCAGCTCGAATGGAACCCTGTGATTCTTCATTTGCCAACTGCTCTACGAGTGTGACAAGATATCCTGACTACATTGACGGAAGAAAAAGTCAGTAAAAAGAATGTCATGGAAGCTCATCGACAGTGCGGTCAAGGTTGTGTGGGGGAACTCACAAAGTTGGCTTCAGCAGCTTGGGTAAGCTGTTGTTCAGCAGCAATACGAGTAGCATTATCTATTGATAGTTAATACCATAGAAGTTCAAGGTCTGTTCACCTTTGGGACAAATTTGGTGAATAGAGGGGAAGTACTGACCTGCTGCCAAGGAATTGAGCAAGACAGAACCAACGTCCATCTTTGCGATATTCCTGAGTTTTAAAGGGTATTTGTAGACGTTTGTATTATTGCAGAAGAGTTATTTCTATCTCTCTACAATATGCCTGGTTATTTGATGTGCGACAAGGTGTTTGAAGGAATTCAACTGGGGGGTTTGTTGATCGCAGGTGGAATTTGCGGTTGTTGAAGAAAGCGATGTTGACTTGGGTGTAATATTGACAAGGCCGATTCTTTGCTGGATACCTAGACTCCAGAACTGTAGTCACTGGAACCGTCTAAAGAAGAAAGATTATAAAATTTGAAAGAGCTTAATAGCCTCTCTTTGATCTTGTTTGTATTATTGAGTAAATGAATGTAAAGAATCAATAGTTCTTGTCAATAGAGAGAATTTTTTTTTAAATGGTCTCTGGATTGTTTAGAAATTGATGTCCAAAGTCAACAAAGTCAAATTTCATACTTGATCATTAATGGAGCGGTGTCCCCGCCATGAGTGGTATGATTGGTTCGTTTAGGTCTTTAATCAGCAATTCACGTGATTTGGGTCAATCTCACATGGAAATCTCCGTACGTGGATAAGAAATCATCAATCCAATAAATATAGATGTAAATAAAATTGATACACAAAGCAACTTGTGACTTGCTCTATTTTTCCTTGAGTATAAGATAGCTACATGTCTACTTGTAAGGATGCAAATCATAGAAAGAACTCTTTTTTATTGAGATAGGTATCTTTTTTTGATAATCATCATTTTGTTTACAAATTTCCTATGATTTCAAATTTCAAATTTCAAATGCACTTTTTGATCGCTTTTCCAGATGATATATCCCCTCCATGAACCCCATCCCAAAAGAAGGCGCGCTAAAAGCTACCCCTCATTTTTACTACGAAAGCAGCTTTAAGAGAGACCAAGAACAACGAAAAAAATAAGTAATAAACAATTTATGCTTCATTGACCTTAGCCTCCAAGACACTCACTGCATCTGGTCCACTCTTTGCTGCAGTGGTAGGTTTAGGAATTGCAAGGCCGCCGTTCTCTTTTTGTGAGTAATCGGAATTAACGTCACGGCTGGTGCTAACACCATTCTTACCCTTGAGGAGTAATGGTGTTGTAGGTCTGCTTGCCATGAACTGTAATTGTGTTAGATATTTTTGAATCAAGTAATGATGCTGGATGACTTACGTTTGAAGCTGCACTCAAAAGAGCAATTAAGGACGATTGAACAACATCCTCGTGAACTCCAACACCCCATACTTTCTGCTTAGAACCTGTAGCTGTACATTCAATATAAGACGCAGCCTTGACATTTGTACCTGCACCAACTGCATGCTCCTTGTAATCTGCTACCTCGAGATCAATACCTAAGCTCTTCAAAGCATTTGCCAAACTAGAAATGGGTCCATTTCCTAATCCTTTCAATCCGTGTTCCTCTCCGTCAATTGAAATAACACCTTCGAATCGACGCTTCAAATTCGTCGTATCTTGTGTCTTACCTGGGGCGGGTGGCACGGGTGAGGCACTTCTGTCGGTACTGATAGAGTAATCGACAAGGCTGAATCTTGGATTGTGCTTGAGGTAGTAAGTTTGCTCGAACAAGTCTTGAATTTCCCGTGAGAGAAGCTCGCGGCTAAGTTCATCCGCACGCTTTTGAACTACTTTGCTGAAAGCAACTTGTAATCCTCTTGGGAGATCAAGCTCAAGATTTCTTAAGATGATCCATGCAGCTCCACCCTTACCACTCTGTGAATTGACACGGATGACAGCTTCGTAAGTACGTCCAATATCCTGAGGATCGAGTGGAAGATATGGTACTTCCCAGCGGTTCTCGTCTCCGTGATTTCCCTTCTTTCGGAGTTGGAAACCCTTCTTGATTGCGTCTTGGTGAGAGCCACTGAACGCACACACAACCAAGGAACCACCGTAAGGAGCTCTTGGGTGAACTGGAATCTTATTGCTAATTTCCACAACATCAATGACCCGCTCAAGATCCGAGAAATCAATACCAGGGTTGATGCCTTGGGTGTAGAGGTTCAAAGCCAAAGTGACCAAATCCACATTTCCTGTTCTCTCTCCGTTTCCGAATAAACATCCCTCAACTCTGTCAGCACCAGCCATTTGTGCCAACTCTGCAGCTGCAACAGCACATCCTCGGTCATTATGTGGATGTAAGCTGACGCAAATCTTTTCTCTCTCCGTAATATTTCTGCAGAAGTATTCGATCTGATCCGCGTAGACATTTGGAGTTGACATTTCGACTGTTGCAGGGAGATTGAAGATGATTGGATTCTCTACTGTCGGACCCCATGCCTCCTTGACTGCCTCACACACCCGGATCGCATAGTCTGGGTTAGTATCCGAAAAGGTTTCAGGACTGAATTCGAAAGCCCACTCAGTACCGGCGTGTTCGGGATCGTCCTTTGTAATGGATCGAGCATATTTCGCGCACTTGACTGCCAATGCCAAACCTTCTTCCTCGTTCAAGCCAAATACAATTCTTTGGAAGCATTCGCTAGTGGCAAGGTAAATATGTAGAATAGCCTTCTTGGCGCCCTTAAGGGAGTCAACGGTTCGCTTCATGAATTCTTCACGACATGGTGAGAGAACTTGGAGCCAGACATCATCTGGTACGACACCGGGAGTTTCAACAAGGCGTCTGGTGAAATCGAAATCTGTTTGCGAAGCAGATGGGAATGAGACTTCAATTTCCTTGTAACCAAGCTCTACCAACATCTTAAAGTATTTCCATTTTTGTTCGCCATCCATAGGGTCGACTAAACTTTGATTGCCATCTCGTAAATCTGTGCTGAGCCATCTTGGAGGTTTATCGATAGTTTTGGAAGGCCATTGTCTATCCGCCAATTGGATGGGAGGAAATCTCTTGTATTTCGTTGAGGGATCTTTAAGCCTATGAAGAATCCAAAAATTAGAATTATATTCGAGACATTGAAGAGTTCACTGTGACTTGTTTGAAGTAATAACTTACATGGGCATTTTGACCAAATCGCGGGGTTATATTTGATAGATTAACTTTTACTTTCAAGAAGTTTCCGCTTTGTGATTGAAAATTGGTTCAATCTTGCAGATTTGAAAAGGCGATTAGAAAAGCAGTGTTGTTGAGATGATTTGATACAGAGAATAAATCAGAAGAGATAAATGGGAATTTATAAGAATTGTCAAAGTAAATAATTGAGTCACCAATCATAGAATTATCGAAGACTTACTCAAACCAATCGAAAGTGACGCTATTTCGAATAAATTTTATTAAGCCGATCGCGGGGCGAGGGGAAATTCTGCGATTCAACCAATCAATTCTACGCTCATAATAATACCTAGATTTAGCCGTTGCTCTTTGTTGCTTTCTGTTACTTTTAGACCCAGTGTTACACGGAAAGTCTCGGTTCTTGATTCGATATATTATAATAGATCTATTAATAACGACAACTCTACTCAACTACCTACTAGGTAGCTACCCATACAATTATCTATACATCAACGGAGATACTCAAAATTTTGAAGATACATCTATAAGTTTCCAAAATAGTAAGCCTCCATGGCAATGGCCCCGGTAGACCAGCGGAGCTTCATTCAACCGACTAATATTCCTAGTATTTCAACTTGCTCTATGCATGTATGACATGACTTCATTTTCGCAGGGCGTGGATGCATAACGCCAATCAATCATAGAAATATAGTTAGCACGCAGTAAGTACCACCCTAGATGTAAATATCTATTAGATAGATATCTACTATCACAATATCATATAACACAACACCACAATCAGAATCACCAATCACTAAATGACAAAATACAAATCTCAATAGCATGAATAGTTTAAATAATTCAATTAAATCAAAAAGACAACTATCTCTGGCCGACTACCCATCTTATCCTATGAACGAGTAGTCCAATCCCTTAATGCCAATTCTGGATATCCCAATGCAACAAACTCCCCGCTAAAAGCGAATCCAGTCTTCCGTCTACCATCTCTCTTCTTTCTCTCATGCAATCATAATATGATCTATATACAAAGCGCAGGCGTGGTCTGGTCCGGTAGTATAATACAAAGCTCTCTCCCATAAAAAGTATTAATTATGTCCGAGAATCGAAGAAGAAAACAATATTGACCATCCACTCATTCTGCACCACTCGACTTGCCATCTCTTGGGTTATGTAATCCCTTCTTGGATTGCTCTTCTTGGCATCTTTAAAACGTATGTGGGAATGTGTCCCTAAGAATCATTCTCCGCATTACCAAGTGAAACTCTCCTCGATAAAATCCACCACCCCATGTTCTTGGACTTCTCTCACTGCTTCTCTGATGCTGTCTTGCAATGCTCCTGGTCCACAAACGGTAACGCACATGGCGCCCACTTGTTCCCTAACTTCAGTCTGTAACAGCAGGTTGATATTAGGTCTACCAGGCAACATTTGGACTGTCGCGCTCGGGGAATGGATCTCCTTTGGATTCTTAGGTTTCGTGACAAACAACTTGATGGTGAGAATGTCGCGACGTCCTTGCATGCGTAGGATTTCGTCCATCCAAGGTCGTACCCATTCAAGATGTTCGACGTCACGGATGATCCAAACGAGTAGGACCTTTTTGGTGGCGATGGTACCATCGTTGAAGCCTTGGATAAGGTGTTGAACGTAGGGAATCTGATGCGTGATTCCGGAGGATCCGGCGAAGAGGACTGCGTGGCCGTAAGAATCGAGAGAGTGGTGTCCAGCATAGGGTCCTTCGAATGCAGCCTTGAGTCTCAGAACACGTGGACTGGCAACTTTAGCTGCATCGAAGAGACGACGGGTCAAACCAGTTTGCGCATGGATGACAAAGCTGATATCGGTCGTTTGTTCTTCGGAAACCATTCTCTTTTCGTTGAGTGGGAGTTCAGGGGAGAACTTCGGGCGATGTGCCACCCAAGCGATGGAGAAGGGATGCGACTCCCAGAAGTTGAGTTTGGCGAAACGAAGATAGGCGTGAGATCCAGGTTTGACATCGAGTTTCTTGGGTAGGTGCATGGTGACACGGCAAGCATCTCCAGGCATGGCTTCGATGGAGGCGGTGGTCCAACCTTTGGTACTGTAGTTGCACCAGATAAGACGAGCCATTCTGAATACGCGATCAGCAACCCAGAGGAAGGCGACGGCGCGGATGTAAGGTTTCTGGGGAAGACTTGGGATGTCGCAATGAATCCAAACACCGGCGATGGCTACGGCAGCGAAGATGATGTGAAGATTGAGGAAGGTTTCGTAAAAGGCGTGACGAATTGGGGATGGGGATGTGAGGAGGATGAGGACAAAGGAAACAGTGCCCATCATTCCGTAAGAACAGAATGGATCGTGCATAAGCTTTTCCCAAACGCCAGAGAAACCGGTGTCTGCGTGCTGTACATATGCCCAACATGACGTATGTACAAGAGCCTCCAAGACGACTATCCTTCCCATCCATCGATGCAATAAGTTATAGGTATCAAAACTGATTTGAAGCCATCCGATGAGGGGGTTGTTGCGTCCGGCAAGAATGATGAGCGCGATCATGTTACACACAGCGAGAACACCAGATCTTCCTCGTAGCTCGGCTACGATAGAATATTTGTTTTCTCTGCTGTAATCAAGAACAAGGGTATAGGCAACGTTCATTGAAAGGTAAACGATCAACAGTAGTGCATGCCATCTTGATGGGAGGGTTCCCATATTGACAGCTGACGACAACTTAAATTCTCTGTTGTGACGTTTATTCCATAGCGGCGCATACAACAAATGCTTCTTGACCTTCCACCAACTCGATCTATTTTCCTGAAAATATCGTTGTTGATTCGCGTTACTATTCATCCCTGTCATGTGTCGCAAATGTGACTTTGCTCGATGCATCATTCTAAAAACAAGGATGATCAAAGCCATTATTCCTAAGCACCACCACAAAACATCTCGTAGGAGGTTGTTGACAGATTGATTTACTCCATTCAAATCGGTGGCGTACATTCCTATAGTGTTACTTGGTGTTGCAGCTGCTTCTGTTGTAGTTGCATGTTGTAAACTTGTGGTGGTTGCGGTGGTCGCTTCAGCTGCGGCCCTGCGCAGAAGATCGAGGGACTCCATGTCGATATACTTTATTTTTCGTTTTGCTGTATTTGAAACGAATGTAAAAGATGTCTTTATGGTTGGTTTGATACAATGTAGAAGTCCTTCTATGTTGATCTCTGTAGAAGCTGTTGGTTGGTAAGTAAGTCGGTTTGGTATATGGTCGTTGGGTCTATGGGATTCGAGATTCGATATTTGAAGGTCCCATCGAGGTGGGAGAGGTCTTACTTACGATGAAATTCGAGGTTTATTGTCCGATTGTTCTTCTGCTATTGTGTCGCTAATCTTTATCTATTGTTCTTGATCTGGGAACAAAGTAATGTAATTTTCAATAAGGGACATGCTGTGAGGGTCGAAATGTAGCTTTGTTCTTGAATATAAAAAAGAGTGATTCAAGATCCAAAATAGAAATGAATGAATGGCGGAATTTGTTCAATTGATTGTAATAATGAATGTGAATGGAGAATGATTGGTAAATCAAAGAATTAGTCTCCAGGACTTATGAAAGCAATATCTCAAAATAAACTCGAGGGTGAAAGAGTGAATAAAATAAAAAGAGGACTTTGTTCAAGAAACGAACGAAGATCTCGAGAAAGTAATAAGACCAAGACGATTAAGACAAACCAAAGATTGCGGCGACAAAGAGTTGATGTACTATTATGTATGTGCTAGGTATATTTTTGGCTTGAGTCTTGGTATGCGCTGCGGGGATCCCTTTTTCGAAGGTTTTGGTGGATCGACCATAACCAGTCTAGACAAAAGACCAATTTGAGATGTTGGTACCGGTGGTTTAAATTTTTATGGTGGAAGGGTGGATGGAACGTAGATGGAAAGTGGATACTTTCTTTCTATTGAGCGCGAAAGTTATGAATAATGAATCAGATAAATTGCAATCAATATAAAATCCCATCCAAATAGGAAACGAAGCCTCCTCGTAAATAAAACGGAGTCAGAATCGCTGCAGGGTTAGTCAGGACATTTGTGTGAATAGCTTCGAATTTCGAAACGAAAAGCCCTGCTGTCGTCGTATTATATGGGGAGATAAGGGAGAGATAGAATTTAACCCTCTTCGTCGACGAAGTGGTAATGGCGGTGATGAAACAAAGATTGAGTGAGGGGTGAGGAGTGAGTGGTGAGTGGTGAGTGGTGAGTGTCTGAGTATGAGTTGGTAGGTGAAGTAAGGAATGGGTTACGAGTGAAGAGAAGATAGATTCCAGGTAAATATCATCAAATCCGACCTATACGAGTATAAAAATGGAGCATGTCACCAGTCAATAGAAAATTCATTCATACACAAGAACAAGAGTTTGTGTATGAGAGGAAGGGATGAGAAGAGAGACCTAGAATGAAAAAAGGAAAATAGATGGTGGATGCGGATACAGCTATACGAATATGCGAGTATCAATACCAATATCAATGCTAATACCAAGATCTGCCTTCTCCCAGTATCGTATCGATCTTCCTTTATTACTCTGTATAAAAATTCTACCGATTAATCTCGTTCCTGAGTCCTGACAAGCCAAAACTGCCAAAGGAATTGAAAAAGAGTGGTCCATTCACAACCAATCCCTGGACCGTCATCCATCAGCCGTCACCACTCTCAGCCATCGCACAGCATTTTGGATATAAAATGAGATAGCCGCAGCGTATCATGCCAGTCGAATCCATAATGGCGTTGAAAATAGTCTTGGGCAGTTCGGAATGGGACCGAATCTGCGCCTGTCATTTAATGAATATAAGCATTACCTCTCTCGTGGTTTTAAGTGGAGATTGATAAAGTTGTTCGGATATGCGCGTTGGAAGTTGGATCTGACCAAAAGTAAGTAAAGGTTCAAGGTTTGACAAGGGAAAGAAAAAGAGAAACAGAGAAAAAGAGAAAAAGAAGAACGTTTGGATGCTTTGATCTCCAATTAATTGTGGCTGATGACAAAGACCAAGAATCATTGGATAATAGAATGGGACGGCTCGAGGATAAGAAGTGACTAAGGTAAAGAATGGTAACATAACCGACAGCACAGCCAGTCACAACTGATTCCAATTGGTTCTAATGTTTTGAAACCAAGACGCACCGTTGTTCGTGATCCACTCAGGGGTTTCTGTCAGGGGTAAAGAAGGAGAATGGATGCATAGAGATGAGATGGTCAGATTTATATCATTTATATATCACGATAGATCTTTGCAAACCCTAGTGACTTGTGAGAAGGCCCACGGAGACATCGCCGTTGTCAGAGAAGAGACGAAAGATAAAATGAAAGGCCAAGACGAAACACTTCCAGGGGCATAGATTGATAGACGTCAAAGCTTGAAGTAGATGTATACCGCCGATAGGATAGCCGCTGGTTATCATTGATGCATGCTTGAACTCACTTCTTCCATGGGACCAACGAGTTCTTAAGTTTGTGAGTACTTTCGTCCGTGAAAATTTGTTAGCAGCCGTTGGTTAAAGTGTTCGAAGCTTCCATGAAATTCGTAATTCGGTTCGTAGTCGAGGGTGTTTTGAATACGCCATATGCTTTAGTTAACACTCGCTCGGGTGTTCATCAAATGTCGTTCTGCATGTAGCATCCAGGTCGTCATGGCTGTCATTAACTGGAAACTAGTTCATGCACCATCATATCATCATAATCAAAAAGCTCATATCAGATCAAGCCTTCCGAGAACAGTGAAGTGACCGAGTCTGCATTGAATCACTCCTTGCTGGCGACGGAGTACGGCAAGAATCCTTGACTACATCTATTCTATTGGATCTTCCGTTTCAATTGAAGGTTGGTTCTTGGGGGTATCCATCGAAAAAGTTAAGGATCTTACTGCGATACTACTTTACCCTTACATGATGCTTGGTCGAACCCTCGAGCAAACGACAGTAAGATCTGTAAAAGAACCCCCTTGAATCATTCAACATGCAATATGTTATAAAACCACCACTTACCAATTCCGCAGCCGCCGACCGAAACCCGAGCATCCGAGTATCTCAGAGTATCTCAAGGTAGACACCAGGATGCGCCAAGCCTATCAAACAGAAACGTCCGTTAGTTTCGAAACCGCCCAAAGGAGCAAAGTGGAAATAAAAGAATCGATAAGCCATGAAATCTTACAAAATCTGGGTACTTCTTTATTAGAAGAGATGAATAGGCGTCCTGGGTACGAAACTCTAGGATTGAAATCTCATGATTTTGGTAGAAAATCAGTACAGTATGCTTTGTCAGATCATCATATCAAATAGATAGACCTGAATTTTAACCTTTTTCTGTTCCTTTCATCAAGAAACGATGATGCACATGTAGGTGAAGCTTACTTCGGTTGATCGTTGAGTTTATTGGAATTGATCATCCTCGTGTGAACATCCAGAGTCCATTTTTATTTTTTAACTTGAGATCCAAAATATGCTTGCTTCACTTCAGCCACTGACGCCTCAAATGTGGCTCGGGTCATGGATAAACGCAGCTCCGATATGAGGCCATAAGGCTCAAAACATTCCGATTTTCAACGAGCCTTAAGAAATTCCAAGCTCGTGAGGTCACAATTGTAAATTATACCTTTCAAGCAATTGATTCTTCCTACACCAGTCAATATGGGATCTGGAGCTTCGAAACCTGAGGAATCTCCCAAGGCACAAGTATGGTCTAGGTAATTCTTCCCAACAATGTATATACATGTTCTTTCAAGCAAGCTCTAATAGTATCCGGCAGTGAAACACCTGTAAGGTTCTCGGAACAACTCATAGATTCTTTGCAATCGAGTTCTGAGGTAAGACTCTCTCCTAGATCTATAGGTTTGAGAACACCAATCTAACATACTTCAAAAGTCCGATTCTACTCGTGCCAAAACTCTCGAACTTCACATCCAAGCCCGCGTCGCCAGCGAACTCAAGAAACTCCAAGAGCGCGCCAGCAAAGACTTCGAAGAATTAACCGCCAAACTCTCTACCGAGGAGTCTTCGCCCCCATCTGAGGAGAAATCTGCAGGTGATAGCTTAAGAAAATTGGGCAGAGATGCGGTTCAGAAAGATGTGGAGGGCTTGAGGAAGAAGTTGGAACAGAGGAAGAAGGTACAGGAATTAGATGAGGGGGTTGAGAATGCAAAGAGTGCGGTGGTAAAGTGTTTGAGGGATAACGACAGGAGGCCGTTGGATTGTTACAAAGAGGTAGAGACTTTCAGACAAGAGGTTAGGAGGTTGGAGGGTAAATGGGTCGAGGGTATTGTTAGATAAGGAAAGTATGACTATTCGAGGGGAGATGGGAAGGAAGACGGATAACAAATGTGGAACGAAGGGCGAAATGATGGAAAGAAACCAACGAAGGTGTTCAAGGGTCCACCGTGTATAGAATATGTGTAACAGAAATAATGCATGGCGTGGAAGTTTGGGTACACTGTCATAGACTATGTGAAGTATTAATGCATCAGATTCAAGTCTCGCAATAATCTACAGGTGTTGGGTCCACTGGAAGCTCTCCCGAGTCCTGGTTCTCAGATATCCCACTCCTCGCTTTTGCTTCCTTCAGTTCCTGGGCTCTCCTCAACCCTTCCGCACGCTTCCGCTCCTTTCTAGCCTGAGGATCCTCCCAATCCTCCCCATTTTCTCCTACCTTTTTCTTCTCTACAGGATTCATTGCCTCGTTCAATAATACTCTAAATCTCTCGATCCTTTTCGTGTTCTCTTTGAATCTCTCATTAGAAATTCTCATCAACGTACTTAACTGCCCGTTATCGACAAGGCAAACTCCTTGATCAAAAGCCTCGTGATATACACCAACTAATGATTCAAGCGTCAGACCCATGCATCTTATTCCTACCATTGGAGTTGCTGGCTCGGATGTGGTAGGTATTAGGTTCAATGCACCACTTTCTCGGAAACCCGCTTGTAGTGCAGCTGATAACACTTTTTGCGCTTGCTCCAAAGATGCAGTAAGGACATGTAGGATCTACTTAAACGTCAGCATTTAGAACTCAAGAACAAAGTAGTCTAAGTAACATACCATGGGCTCAAATTTAAAATGAATATGCCGTAAATCTCTTTCGTTGCTCTTCGGGAGAGCGATCATAGAATCGCCATTATTCGCCCGCATTCCCAGCAGTTCACAAAGAGTTCCTTCATTCTCTCGCATGCTCAGTGCCTCGTCTTCAATTGCCTCGTGAGAAACATATAACCATTTCCCACCCCCTCCCTTTCCACCAAATCCGGCAGTCTTCTCAGCTCTCACATCCGGAATACCATCCAAACCAGTCTCGTCTTGAATTTGAGATTTAACTACATCGTCAGAATTCTTCTTTCCTTCCAAAAATACGCTCACTCGCCCAGCACAACTACTAGTCGTGACACACCCTTCAAGAGAATTTATTTCATCTATTAATTTTCGGATGCCTTCATCCACGGACCCTTTAGGAGATAGGTCGTCATATTCATCTGTAGGTACAGCAAGCTTGCTTAATATTAGCTTCTTCTTGCTGATAAAAGATTGAGGTAGAGACATTTTAACTCTCTTGTGTCTCTCATGTGATGGAGGGGTGAAGAATTGGTGGGGGAATGTATGGATCATGAAATCATTGGGTGGTGAAGCGAAGGGCTTGGATGGTTAGTAGCCGAAGATATTCCGAGATATCTCAATGAACTTTCACATATTCCTTTTCCTTTCCTTTCACTCATCTCATGCAGATGATGATACTCATCCAATGTCTTCCAACCATCAGATATATAGATTTATTTCCTACTTGCATCTAATATTATCAAATAAGCTCTTCACTTACATCTTCCTCACATAGAGATTCATATTCATTATTGGTAATTGCATATTATTGAAAACTTATGGTATTGGATTTGTACTATCTGAATGGACAACTACAGAGCTGCAAATATCAAGTTGTCATTAAAATGACCTCAAGGAGCGAAGCAACCAAAGAAACTTGACCCAAATCATCATAATCTCAAATCGAGTATCCCAATCAAATGACTTTAAAAACTCAAATCACCAAAGCATCGATAGCTGTCATCATAAGAAAAGTATGCAAGAACAGGTCATGCAAAATTTGACGTTCCAGGTGAGACCAAACATGCCGGACTTCTCTCGATAGTAAGACCCTTCAGGATGCGAATAGAAGGATATCAACAATGCTGTTCCTTCAATGATATGACGATATTTCGATGGTTTCGAGAATGGCTTCACGATTCATCAAGTTGGTGGTAGACAGATGCAATATGAGGAAAGTAGAAAATATGAACAATCGAGGATTTCAAGAAAATTCAAGTCCAGCTGTTATGATTTCCGGGAAGATTCGAAGAGCGAAACTATCCAGATATCAGGCTTACCTGACGAGAATGTTGTGAAATGCCTAAACAGTTCGACAAATTATGTCCGAGAATTGAAAACAAATGCGAAGTGGTATCTGAAATTGGAGATTAGGACGTATCAACTACCTGGTAGGTACGATTCTATCAACTAGATGGCCCGGCCTCCAAAGCTGGAGTAAGTGCTCGTCGAATTGCTGTCTCGAATGCAGCCCACTCCTTCACAGCAAGTTCAGCAAGAGTCAAATCAAGACAATTAGTGTAATCAACAAGAGTATCAAGATTTCCAAAGAGACTTGGAAGGCGAGGAACCTCTTCAGCTCTGGCTGCAGCCTTCTCGGCCAAGGTGAGTTGCTTCTTCTCAGTGGTTGCATCATGAATAAGCTTGACATAGTACTATGGTTGCTTAGCCTGTGCTCTCAATTAATCAAGATTTCTCGGGAGACTTACCTGAACGAGATCATACGCAACATCCTTTCTTGGTCCAATGGTCCAGACAGTGCTCCAGAGATCAGCTTGTGGTGGAACGCCACACTCAAACGCGGTTGTAGGATCAATTTTCATCTTGTAAACAATGTTGTCTTTCATACAGGGACTGAAACCTTCGCACTTAAGAGCAGTACGCCAAACTCGCTTCAACAATTGTGCATTGAGATTGACTGGATCATCATTGTTGTCGACACGTTCAACAAGCAACCCAAGCAATTGCATCGTGGCTTTGTACAATAGCTCACGATCTTGGCAAGTAACGTGGTTGACCATTGCCCAAGGAAACTTGATCAAGGTGCTGACAAGACATTCAAATGGTCGTTGGGGACAATCCTTAGAGAATGGGGACTGTTTGATATCAGTACAATTCCGAATCACTCAGGTAGGCTTGTAATTACTTACACGTTGTGGGGACTCAATATGCTTAACCAGCATAACCAACTCTTCACGGCTGACGAACCCCTGGAAGCCAGAGTTATACTTGTCATTCTCATCACGTTCAACGATCATGGGTTTGTTTCCGTGCCACTCAACGTTCTTGGCTTTCGGAAAGAGCTGCTTCATCAACTCTTCCTGGGAAGACAATTCGACTTCAACGTGGCGCTGCCCGAGACGACCACCTCTGCCGCCCATGCGATTCATATCGAAACGCGTAATTGCATTTGAAGCCTCAGAGAAGCTGATAAACTCAACATAGGCGTCAAGTGTCTTGCTAGTGACACGCTCCATTATAATATGGATGGGCTCGTGGTCATTCGAGGCGGCAATCTTTGCGTTACGGCCGAGAAATGCAAGAATCTCTTGTCTTGTCACACCATATGGAATCTTTGAAGGAATTAGTAATTGATTTTTAACATCATCGACAATGACTTACGTTTTTGATTCGCATAACGCCATATTGTACAGGCTTAGCTTGACGGCAGTACTCCTCGAAGGGCATGAATCGCATGTCAAGAGCTTCTTCGGCAGTTGGCGTAACAGTACCATTTCTGGTCAACTCGCGAAGCAAGGGGCTCATACCACCAGCATCTCCGTAACGAGAATTTGGGCTGAAAGGAGCAAGTGTGGTGACCGGATTGAAGGGATTAACGCTAAGAGCGCGTGGGGTGAAACCACCTGGGATGGCATCGTGGGAGCCATTGATTAGGCGATGATCTCTACCAGCGTCATAGTTCGGCATCGTAGGAGTATTGTCAATTTCAGCAAGATTCTCACTTGTGACAGAGTTTTGGCGCGAAACACTTCCACGAGTCGGTGTATTCTGTACCCAATCGTTGATGTGCTGAGCACGATCTACAGATGCGGTGATGGATGTGCCGCGATTAGATCGAAGCAAGGGTGTGAATTTAGGTCTCGGCTCGGAAGCAGGAATGGCAGCAGATAGTGAGCGACCGTTGGACGATACAGGTGATTGAATGCCGTTGCTGCTCTCTTGACTTGGCTCACTTTCCTCGCTTTGAATGCTTCGCTTTTGCTGTTGAGGAGTATAAACAACAGATCGAGGATTGTTGCTAGTCGCTGCGTAAGGCTGGTTGCCAGTATTGGGCTTGGAAACATGGGTGTGTTGCGCTTGAAACTGTGGCTTTGGAGGAGGCGGGTGATGGATGTTACCGACAAATGCAAGCGAGGAATACTGTGCGTTGCGAGCATTGGCAGCCATATTATTATTGTTGGCTACAGCCGAGAAATTTCCATTAGAACGATTCTGTTCTGAACCATTGCGGCCAATGTCACCAGTATTGCCGATATTACCGACGCCGCTGCCATGGCCGTAACCATTGTTCTGAATGGCGTTCTGGCCGACACCATTTGGACTCATGCCGCCAAGGCTGAGGTTACTAAATTTCAAGTTGGATACCATACGCGAGGCTGAACTTGGTGTAGAATTTGGACCATGATAATTGCCACCGCCACCATTGTTGTAAAACTGTGCTGGATTCATTCCAATTGGTGGAGCAGAGTAGGTCTGGTTGTATTGAGGACTGTAAGGATTTGTAGGAAAGTGGGTAGCAATTTGTGGTAATTGTGGCCGCATGCCCATATTCTGCTGTTGGAAGTTAGGTTGGGTTGGAGGACCACCATGCCCATTGAAACTGAATTGATTTTGAGGTTGGTGCTGCAAATTTCCAGTGTGACCGGTGCCCATTTGAGGGTTTGGAAGACCTCCAATTTGGCCATTGTAAGGTGGTGATTGATATGCATTGTTAGCACCACTGAATGAATTCATGCCATGCATGCCGTTCGTACCATTCAACCCCATAGCAAAGTTTTCTTGTTGATAAGCTTGCTGTTGTTGCATCTGGTATTCATTCTCATGACCATAAGCTACAGCAGAAGCACCGTTCACCATAGAATTTTGATTGGCAAATGGTTGAAATTGAGCGCGGCCATTGCTAAAATCAGGTGCCACAAAAGATGGAGGCTCAGCAAAAGGACTTGGATCGCACATCTCAACTCCACCACTATCCTCATAATCGGATGGCAGGTTCCATGGGAGTGGTATCTGTGTTCGGAAGGAATCGTTTGAATTTGCTGAATCCTGACTTGTATTTTGAAGGTTTGCCAGAGATGGTGGAAAGCCATGTGGGTTGTTATATTGGAATGCATTTGGAGCTGGCTGACCAGTGGGCAAATTAAAGGATGCCATGGTCTCAGTGAAAGGTGCGTTCCACTGGTTTATTGAAACAAGGATTTGCTGTTGTCGATCTATGATCTGTTGTTGATAAATAAAAGGTGATTTATCAACAAAGGCAGGTGGAGAAGGAAGTAGACAAGATGAAAACGAACGAGGTGGGTCAAAAAATGATGGAGTTTCTGCAAATTTAAAGGATGTTGCAAGAGGATTCAAAGAGAGCAAGTTATTCTGTTGTATTGTTGGATACAAGGGATTGACTGTGGAAGAAGAGGGGGATGGTGGTGAATAAATATTTGAATTGTAGTACCGCCGTTCACTTTGTGTATGGCTCAAGCGTAAGTTGTCGCTAGGGGGACCAATTCCCCAACGAGGATCGCCGCTTTGAGGACTTGAAACCATTTTTAGAACTCCCAAGTTCAGACGAGAGTAACAAGTGCCAAAATAGTAGCAAGCACTGGCCAAGGGTGAAGGAAAATAATCAGAGTATTGATGTCAAATCTTACCTTGACAATGGTGATGGTGTGTATAGTGGAATCCAATATCTGCACTTCGAATCTTTCTGGTGTTATGACGGAAACGAAGAGCAATGGGAAGGTAAAAGGCAAATGTATGGCAGTCGATGGTGAAAAGTACGTCTATGTGAATACACACAAATCATGTGATTGACTTAAGAGCCATTCTTAAGGATATGGCTGTACATATGGTGCAGCAAGATCATCAAAAGCGGGCGATGCATTCTTTCAGTAGAAGCATCTGGGCTACACATGAAAGGGATGTCTCATACATAGAATTCTGGAAAATCCTGAAGATGTTGAGAATTGGGAAAGACCAACATCTCATTCATTTTGAGTGGTCTTGTATCTATATATTGCATGTATCAATGCTTGGATTAATCTCTTATCTGTTTAATGTGACTTGAATAATTCTTCATGTATATACACTGTGTCATTCACGCAAGTCATATAATCTCGTTCCTTTCTCTTCATTTAGTTGATCCACTAAGCCAGCAAGACCTGCGTGTATGTTACTCACGAACAAAGCCCTGATATAAAGAAAGATTGGTAAGGTCTATAGATCTGGTGATTTTGGTAATAGCTTTGATTTGCTCTGTAAATCATCGATAGATCAGAGATAATGCTCACTTGGAGTTTTACTAAGGGTGACATCAGATTTGAACGTACACCTCCTCCACCCATGCTCACACTTGGAGACACCCCAATCCTCTACAGTTATTTCTTCTCGCTGATGATAACAATCGGTTGTGGTCAAGGCTTTATTTCTTCATGACAGTAGGGCGATGTCAACTGAACAATATCGATGATGCCAAAGCACATGAGCTGGTCGGACAACAGTTGTCCCAGAATTCTGACATGGCCATAAGAACAATTCATATGTAGCAGCACGCAAGTAGGGCTTTCATTTGTTCTTATTATTGTTTAGTTTCTAACAAACTTTCATGCATGATGGACTCTACATATCGCCAAGATAATGCTGTGGTTCATATTTGATGTAAGGCCTGAGATTTTTGGCTTTCCAACGCCTCTCGCGTATTTTTAGGGGCAAGTGCGACTGTAGATGTCCCACCCGCGATGGAAATGCGTTTAAAACTGCTTGAGAGGAGTATATCCACTAATGTTGTTTGGTTTAGACTCGATCCATTCTACTCATAATTGGTTTGTGGTTTACTGGTCGGCTAAGAATGAAATTAATGTACACCAATTCTTAATCGTCGAACAATGAAGAGATTTGTTGGCGTATCGAAATTTGAAACTTGAGCCATGTGTCAGCAAACACAGCTGAGTTATTTTTTCTGATCATTTAAGCTCACGATCCGGCGATTTTAACATTCAGTATCATGAGTCCATACTTCACGTCACATTTCCATCGGCGTTATTAATAAGAAATCAGGTTGTGTACGTGTGAGCTTCCGAATCCATAATCAATAGGTTTATGATTCAAAGGCGGCGAGATTAGTTTGAGTTTGATCCATCTGTCGTGTTTCCACTTAGTCCTGACCGTTTAAATCCATATATGTATCGTTTCGTGGCATTGATTATCTATCCATCAGTCTCTACCCAAACACAGTGCTTCTATCCAAGCTCTTGAAGAATCTTTGCACCAGGGCACCCCAACGCCGGAACATCGAGCTCACGCTTGCTTAGCCAGGATATGCGAGATGGGTGACAAAGCCCAGGCTATTACAAAAGTTAATCCCGATGTTCTGACTGTTGTACAATCCCTTGACCGAGAGAGAGAGAGAGATTGGTACGCTGGAGGCATGGGCTGACATGTAGCCATTATAAGAACAGACTGATAAGCAGTCTTCGTAGTGGCCCAACTATGGAGTGTAATTGCGGAGGTTCTTACGATGGAAAAACATATGGAGTGTATGTTATTTGGCAAGATCTTTACAGGCTGTGGGCACATGTAAAAACCAAATATAGTATTCTTGGAGCTGCTTGTCAGATACACCACTGACTTGGGATCTTAAACAGTAGAAAACATTACTTATATGGCAATCCAGGGTATTATCTTGAGCATCAAGGATATCGTAGGCTTAAAACGGAAGAACCACGTCACCGTATCGCTGTGGCGAGAATTATTGGGATCGGCAATCCCAGTTATCGAGAATCCTCCTTCAATCCTGCGTCTTAAAGCTCATAGAAATAGGCTTTGTTATCTCACGAAAGAACTACCTTTAGAAATCCTCTCAAGTCAAGTTTGACTACTTAGCTGTTTCTGTTAAAAGTGCTTCTCCTAGTAACAAGGCGACATTCTCGAATGCCCGCACAATGAATGTAGTGTCGATTTCTTATTATATGCTATGCGTATAATAAGTGGGCTTAGGTCCCCAATATTTGTTTGCACTTCCCCAAATTGTTTATCTCTATTATTGTAAAATAAAAAGTTACTTACTAGGCCCCTAAGGCCTAGTCGTCCTATATAGTCTTAGACTGAAGGTGGACGTAAATTCAATCAATCAATC
>PQXI01000171.1:0-79811 GCA_004786145.1 Botrytis paeoniae
CCCCCGCCCCCCGCTCCCCGTCCCTCAATACCCACCGCCTCCGCCCCTCCCCATTTCATTTCTCGCGCAAGCGATTGATTTACTTCCCAGGGCCTAATTTTCATAACCACAACACAAGAACTGCCGAGATCCATCAGGTAGAAATTTTTTAGATACTTACATCCAGTTTCCTTCTCCCATGCTCTAATGAAGAGAAAATAACTCACATGTGAATCTATTTTGAGAGAGCTATGAATTCAATACTCAAAGAACCTCCCACCTCCCACCATCTGAATGAATTCACTGTGCAACATACAAAGCATAACAATACTACTCAATTCCTCACACAGCACAAAGAAAAATCACTTCAAGTATATATACTCAAGTACATGAAGCACTCTTTTCAACACAACATCCATATTTACATCTCCCCTCCCAATCTCCCCTCTTCCCCCTCAACCCCCCATTCCTTCCTTCTCTCCTAAAAAATAATCCCGGCCATCGAAATAGCACACAATACAACCACACCCACACCCACAACCACCAATACCAATAACAATACCCAGACCCCAAACCTCCTCCCTCCCCACAACCAAAGTACTCATATCATCCAAGCACATGCAAGATCCATCAATAACCCTAAGTCTAACAACCAACAATCATCATTGATCAACCCCTCAGGAGTCAGCACCGATCCAAACTTCCAAAGACAGTAAGTAAGTAAGTAGTATCGACAACCCAGTCAATGATAGATAGTCAGTAGTAAGTATTAAATTAAACCGTACACATATACCATATACACAATCCACACAATCCACACAATCCACACAACCCCCCCAAAAAGAGAGTTGAAACATAATTACTCAATTTGTCAATTCCCTTTGCCACTAAATTCCAAAAATCAAACACATTATGCACAAGCAAAGATCAATCTCTCAATGACTTGAATCACCTTTCTCTTTTCATTGACTCTAATTATCTCTCTCTCACCTCTATCTAACCAGCTATCCGGGAATCTATTCTGCAAACATAGGTAATCCTCCTATCAAACAGACACAAACACACATGAATGTCATTCATCCTCTTTTTTAATCGAGATTTTCTCCCCCCTATCCATATCATGTCAAGCTCTACAACTTAGCCTTAGCAGGTTCCAACGTAGGCATCAAGAGATCTCTAATATCTCCCGCGGCCTCATTAAGATAAAAGCTCATTCTTTCCGAACCTAGACCCTTGGATACGACGTTGAATTGTATACTATTCCATCACGTTAGCTTATGTTCCTCTAGTACTAAAAGCCCGAACAAAAAAAGAAACTCTGGAAAAACCATACCTATTCTCATTAATCATATAAGCAATACCCCAACCATCATCTACCACCTGACTCCATCCATATCCATTAAAGTATTCCGAGCTCAATTGAGAACTTGAAATGAACCATTTACTACTATATCCATAAGTAGGATCCTGGTAGATAGCTGGAAGTTCCTCTCCTGGCTCCAACAATTTCTTTAATCCGAACAAGTGACGATCAACACCCTTTCCATCACTAGCAGCTGTGATATATTCCACATGCGAATTGATAGCAGCGCGGAAAGCAGCAACAGCTTTAGAAGGCTCGACAGTGTGATCAGAGATAGCTTTACAGAAAGCAACAGAGTCGTCGGAGACAGAACGACATGTTTCAGTGCGACCTTGTTGGAAACGACGAGTTGCTGCACTTTCGTATGTAGGTCTGTTTTTACCGTACATCTTGAAATAAGCGAGCTGGATAATCATTTGTACGTAGGCATCAGGTGAACATTTGAATTTCTTGATAAGACCTTTGCCATAACCTTGGTAGGCTTGTACGCGGAGTTCGTGGGCTGCAATGACTTCGTTGAAATCCTTGGTCGCGCGCTCGATTTCTGATTGAACTTCCTTTGTGATATGGAATTTGAGAGGTGTAGGATCGGGGAGGTTAGATCGGACGGAGGGATTGGAGAAATCGAGTTTGTTGTTGAAGATGACTTCATTTACGTAGTCATTCAAGCGATGGGTAGGTGTTCCGTCCATCATGGAATGTTCACCCATGAAACCGGATGTACCGTTATCGTTGATGATGAATTGAAGAGGTTTATCAAACCAACGGTTTGCGCCATCACCGTGCCAGTATTGGTGAGCTCTTTCTTCGAGGGTAACTGGAGAAGCATCATCTAAGCAAACAACGAATGAAGCAGATTCAATGTCTTTGAGAATTTTAGCGTTTGAAGGGTTTGCCTTGAGAAGAACTTCACGAGCATCAGTCCAGATATCGCGATTCTCAGATGTAAGGATTCCGACTGCTGGTGTCTTCTCGGCTTTCTCATAGATACGCTTGAATTGTTGTTCCAACTCAGAAGTATTCAATTGATTTCCATCAACTTCGTGCATAACCTTGAAGAATTGATTCTTTCGAATAACCAAAATATGTTTATTCTCCTCCGCAGCATATTTGACTGGGTGATCTGCTGGCTTCGAGGGAACTCTGCTGGCGTTGAACATCCATTGATAACTTTCCATAGAAATTGGGAGTTTCTTCATGTACTCTGGTTCCAA
The DNA here is from genome assembly GCA_004786145.1 of Botrytis paeoniae. Lineage (NCBI taxonomy): Eukaryota > Fungi > Ascomycota > Leotiomycetes > Helotiales > Sclerotiniaceae > Botrytis > Botrytis paeoniae. The sequence continues at coordinate 2,557 of PQXI01000171.1, forward strand.
AGTTCCACTATCCACTTGTTTCTTGAATTCCAAAACTGCAGTACTAATCGCGGCAGCTCTCTTTGATGGATCGCGCCGCCTTCTATCATCTCGGTGAGAATAGAAGTAGCTGACATATGGAACAACTGGATCTCTGTAGCTCAAATATGCTGCATCGTTCCACCACTCATATATCCAATTCTTGTGTTTAGGATCTTCTCGACGAGCAATTAACTTTTCTTGAAGTTTGCTACCAATTCCACCTGGCTTTATGAATTCTTGAACAGCTTTCGTGGTGCTTTGCAATTCGGAGGAGGTAAGCAAAGGGTGAACTGATTTGAGGTATCGAACAGCTGTTTCTTCTAAGGTAGGAACTGGAAGCTTTGGGAGTGATTCCTCGAATCGCAGCATAGGACCTTTAGTTGAGTCCTCCTTATAACCTGTCATCCAATTTTATCAGCCTTCAAGTCCTTGGTAGCGGGGCGCAAGGGGGAATGTATTCGTACCTGCTGGAAGAGAGCTATTGCTCCGCGAATTTGCTGGTGCCATACCTAGAGTCTGCAAAATCTCATTAGCTTTCAAATCCCTCACAAGAGGTCATGTAAACTTACTCTTGAAACTCTTGCAGACGTAAAACTATTTCTGAGCACCGGAGACTGTGTACGACCTTTTGCCAACAACTTCAACATACCAACGACGTTTCTGTGAAACGGGGGAAGAGCAGAGAGATTTATTGTAGATAGAAATTAAAGAGAGATTCTGCTTGGGAAAAGTAGCAGGGAACTGGTAGATTATGGCTTCTTTTAGATAGAGTTATGGTTAGTAGCTAATTACATACATAAACAAGTACATTTGGCCTTGGGCTCGGGATCAATGAAACATGAAGCGAGTACCGAGGCAAAAAAAAATGAAGCTAAAACCCCCACAATGTTACCACTTCGCGCCGTTCCTATATCTAAGAATGCCGCAAACACCCCACAATATATTTGGAAATCCCCTCGGTCGCATTGAACATTTTCATTGTGGATAAATTTCGGTCAATTTCTCATCCAAAGTAATGAGTCCATCGTAGGAATGAATTATGAGAAATTTGCATAATTATCCGTCTTCCACCATCCGGCTATACATTTTTAGAAAGGGGGCGATGTACTTTCTGTATATACGAGTACATCCTCGGTCGTCCGGAAAGGAACGTTGAAAATATCAAAAGTATCATTTGACCTCCTCAAAGTAAACAGACGTTTTTGTTCATAAATGCTGCGCCTATCATCGGATATATCATTATCAGGAATGATGTTTGACATGTGATCTGTCTCAAATCCATCTTGTCAGCACCGTCGTTGCTCGTTTATTAAAAGCTCCGAGGATAATATTACCAACTTTTAGTGACCTCTTTCATCATGAAGACTCAGTCATCTCTCTCTCTCTCTCCCTCTCTTTCTATTTGAAGGGAGATATTCGTACTGAACGTGTCGGTTTTATGAATGGGGACAAGCCCCCAAACCCCCTTAGCTCGCTGCAATCGGAATTTCCCTATTATGATAATCTGGGTATGTGATATTATGAATCATAGGAAGACTAACATAGATGTCTTCTGCCTTAGATTTCTACCTTCCTCCGCCCATCCAGTAATTTTCTAGATTCTTAAAACTCACGATCCGTTCGTTACACACTAAGCTTTGAGGTTATGTATATACACATGTAAAGATATGTCCGTTCCAAATAGTCTGCCTCCACGGCAGTGGCCCTCGGAGAGCCGGCGGAGCTTCATTCCAATATTTTTGGTAAAAAGATCAGTGTTAGTTTCCATATCGATATAATGAAGTATAGTGATCAAAAGATCTGCTTCCGCTTCCGCTTCCCCTATGCAGCACCCTTGATTCCCCCGGAGACTTAGCGGAGCCTTGTTTGAACAGTTATAGTATGAAATTGTATCAGTTTGGAGTATCAGTGACGGCCTAAGATTATGATTTGAGAATTTGTTTTCATTTAGTAACCCATTTTCATGCATTTACCGATCTCATCCCCTCTACGCTTTCGGGTGTATAATACAGAATCTTCATACATGTCACATCATTCGTTGACTACTAGGCATTTCCAACCCTCCCTCACCACCTCCACCTACTTTCACCATTCCTTCTTCCACTATCTCCTCCTCAGATACCAATTATGTGCCAACTGCAACAATTCCATAGAAAATGGACTAGGCACTTCACTCAACCCTGGTCTCGCTACTGGATGTCTGAGATAAACCGCACTGCAAATCTTCTGGTTGACCTCTAGATATCTAGGAATAAATGCAAAAGCACTCATGTAAGGTCTTGGTTGCCAAGGAGTCATATATGGTTTCGATTCATCAATTGGATTTTCCCTCGCACGTTGAATCGCCAATTTTAATTTTTCTTGGTAATCAGGTGCGTCTTCTGCGTTGATGACTGCCGGGGCTTCTGAAGCGATTGTTTCCAAATCTTCAGATTTGGCTAGTTTGGTGGTGTAGGAGTTGAGCATGGAGGTTAAGTCTGCAACGGATTTGCGGTTTAGTTGGGAGAGAATGGCTCGAATTTCGCGCTTGAGTTTGCGGAGGGCGATCTTGCGTTTGCCTGATGGAGCATTTTTGCTATCGGTTAAAAGAACATCGGCGTGTTCTTGAAGGGTACGGAATTCCATGCGAAGGTTTTCTTTTTGCTCTTTTTCTTTCGATTCAGGAGTTTCTGTGGGAGTTGCGACTTCACCACCTTCGGCCGCGGCTTTTGCAGCTGCATGCTTTTCTCTTTTGGCGGCAGCATTTTTTGCTTTTTGATCATTCATTGCGCGAAGAGATCTTCTGAGTCCTCGACCACTTTTGATTTGGTCTGCCGTTTTTGGAGCGCCGGTTGCGAAGAGAACTCTCTCAACATCTACTTGAAACATATCTCCTGGATTTAAAAGATATCCTGGGTATGGCATCTAATATTGTGTGAGTAAATAGTAGATTCTAGCCCCAGACATCATCGATTCCATACCTTCTTTCCATTGACCTTAACCTTTCCGTGAACGACGAATTGCCTGGCTTGTCTCGTACTGCTTGCAAATAGCGCTCTGAATATAGCTGTATCCAATCGTCTTTCGACAGGTGCGTAAACCATGGACATGTAAGGTATTTGATTCTTGTTGAACTGTGGACGAGAAGAACTGTTTAGCTGTTCGACTCCGGATCCTCGTCCAGCAGCCAACTCTGAACCATCATGTTCAGCTAAATATCTATGATCCATAGGGATAACAGCTTTTGCTCTCGGCCTGAACATTCTCGACCATTGCCCCTCTCGAATCTGTTCTCCATGATATGCTCGACTTATCGACTTTGCTTTCCATTTTTGTTGAAAGAATGTGACACCTTCCGGCCTTGGCTTATATCTTGAGAGATTGTATAAATTGATTTTATTCCATGTTTGGCGGATTTTCTGAGGGGAGAATAGAATAATTAGCCCATTATGTCCCTTGATCATGTAGAGTGCATTGTAGGGCGGGGAAGGACAATTTTCAGGAAGCAGAATTCTCACATACCACTTTCTTCAACTGATGAAATCTTGACCTCATGATTAATTGTATGTGAGGTAGTCGTCGCTCAATATAATAAGCTTGAATACAGATTCAATTTGACGACGATGATGTTGAAATTCATTAATCCTCGAAATAAAAAAGTACGCTAATGACACTAGCGTGGACCTTTTTAGTTTTCCACCTGCAAAAAAAATTGACCATACAAATTAATTTTCCATCGCTGTAGCTTCTGACAAAACCTTTTAAGCTCTTGAATAAAATCCAATCCAAATCTTTCGCATTGGAAAATTGGAAATTCTGCAACAATTTCTATACAACTACATTTTAAAAGCTTTTACTTAGCATTCATATCTTTGATCGATCTTACAGTGAGCTTTATCAATTTACTTGATACCATCTCTTAAAAGATTGCCAGCCTCTTCAAGGGTCGCGCATCACTTTTTTTTATCTGACTCTTCACCCCGCCTTGTTCGCCTTATCGAGTCACTCAAGACGGATTTTATCTATTCAGTTAATAAAATAAGAATCTACAGTATGTTTCAATTGATAAATCATTGTCGCAATTACTCATTCGATTTTTCTAGCTACCTTCACATACCAAAATACATTAGTTGCACAACTTTTCGCAAACGATCATGTCTGATATCAAAATGGAAGGCCAAGAGCCAGTCGCAGCAGCTCCAGCTACTACCAACGACCAAGTAAAGATCGAAGCAGAAACTACTGCTGCAGCACCAATTGAGCCAGAAACTACATCAGCTATCGAGCCAGAAATGAAGGACGAGAAGATGGGAGATGCTGAGGTTACAACTGAAATTCAGGAAGAGAACGTAGAGGCTACCAATGGCGATGTCAAGAAGGAGGAGGAAGATGAGAAGAAGGACAAGAAGTTCAACTATGACGAGCCAAGATTTTACGACAATGGGGTTTTGAAGACAAATGCCAATGAGGTTCACGGTCAGAACAACAGCAAATATGACGCTTCAGTTCTTCCTGCGTCTAATGATATGGGATTAATTCGCCGACAAGTAAGAGAATTGCTTTGATATCGGGAGATCTTTACTAATTCTTTTTGTGTGAAGGTCGAATTCTACTTCGGTGATTCCAATTTACCAACCGATCAATTCTTAATGAAAACCACTGGAGGTGCAGAGAATAAGCCAGTCTCAATCGCAACTATCCACTCATTCAAGCGCATGCAGCGATTCCAGCCATACTCCTTGGTCGTCGAAGCACTCAAGCAGAGCAAACTCCTTGTAGTCGAAGGAGAGGAAGGAAAGGAGACTGTCAAGCGCGTAAAGCCTTTCGATCCATCTGCAAAGTCTCCAAAACGTGAGGCACGATCAGTCTACATTAAGGGTTTCGGTGATGAGGAGCCCAGTTCTCAATTCGATATCGAAGCTTTCGTTGCTCCATACGGGGAAGTCAACTCTGTCCGTCTTCGTCGTACCGAAGAGAAGCTTTTCAAAGGATCTGTCTTTGTCGAATTTGCGGATGAAGAAACTGCTCAAAAATTCCTCGCTCTTGACCCAAAGCCACAATGGAAGGGAAAGCATGTTTTGGAAATCAAGTCCAAAACTCAATATATGGAAGAGAAGAATGAAGAAATCCGAAATGGTACCTTAGTCCCAGGTCAACACAGAGGACGTGGAGGACGCGGAAACTTCAGAGGCCGTGGTCGCGGTGGAAACTTCGTCAAGAAAGAGCGTAACGGGGAAGGCGATGAGGATCGTGATCCAAACGACTGGAAGAAGAGACGTGAAAGTGATAGAGAGAACGGATTCCGAGGTGGACGTGGAGGTGGACGTGGTGATCGTAACCGTGGTGGCCGCGGTGGAAGAGGAAACGGTAATGACAGAAAGGGTGGTCGCAATGATCGTGGACCACGAAACAACGATCGCAATAAGGAGAAGAACGGGTATGTTTTACATCTTTCTATTTCATATCATATACTAACGAACATGTAGTGACGACAAGGAAGTCAAGGCCGAAACATCTGCTACAGAAACCGCTGCCGCCCCTCCAACAAACGATAAAAAGAGAGCCAGAGAAGATGATGGAGGAGCCGATGAACATCAAAATAAGAAAGAGAAGACTGCAGCTGAGGTCCCAGCCCAAGCTTAAATAATATCCGGTCCAGTCTTATATTGATCTATGCGTTTTCCGTTTCAAAACGACACGGTTATTTAAGGGCGTTTACGAGTTTATTCTTTTTATTCTTTATCGGTGGGAGGGGCATCTATGCAACAGTGCATTTGTACAATGGATTTCAGGGCATGGTCATTGCATATTGGTACATGAGTGGTGATTTTTTTGAGCCCTGATTTACATAATGGGGATTTCATCTACTTCATTCTGAAGAATGACGTGTGTATGAGTGGAATAGCGCGCAAGCAATGAGGGAAGAAACCCAAAATTGATAGGTAAAGGGGTTTAGCGATCACAGCTAAGAGTTTGTAAACCTTTACATCTCGCTAAAGGCAAATGATAAAAGGAGAACAAATTTACAATATAAAAATTACATTCAAAAGATCAATCAAGCTCCCATGATCGGCTAGTCTACGGAATGACTCCCTTCTATTGACTTATGAAAATGCATACACTTTAATTTAAAGCCACGCGTTCCTTTCTACGCTATCCAATAGCACCTGTGAACCTCATTCTTTGATCTAAATCCTCATATTCCCCCAGACCATCCTTCTTACGAAGTTCAGAGATACCTCATCTCTATCACCTTTCCTTTCCCTCCCTTCTCATCCACTACACTACACTTCACAAAAGATTCCTTTCTTTCTGTAACCTTTCCTTCAATTCCGCCTCGCTCAAAAAGCAAAAGGTAGATCTTAGCAAGATTTTCACTTTCATGTTTCAGTTCCTCTACATGCTGTTGTGATTTCTGCAGCTTTTGGGGGAGGTTAAGTTGTGGTTGTGAATGTAGATGTGGTAGGGGATGTGATTATAGTTGTGGTAATTCAACTCAAGAGTCGAGATGGATAATCACTCACTCTTTGATAGATATTAAATATGGAAACCTATCTATCCCTAGGAGACAGTGAGGCGAATCAATAAGATCGGAGGGTATGTGTGAATCTCGGTTTATTTAGATTAATGGTAGCATAGGATAGGATAGTTGGTTGGGTGGTGGGTAGATAATGGGATGGGATGGTGTTGAGGTCTGGGAAGAAGAGGGGGAAGGGAAGGGGAAGAAGAGGAAAAAAAGTAGAATGTAGGTAAGTCTAGATGATTAGATTGGATGACACCTACATGTAACATGTAACATGTAACATGTAAACCGATCCATCGTGCCATTTACTTCCTGACATAGGATTTAAAAATCATTATTCGAGCGGAGGGAATACTTGTGACTGGGAAACCTTCAGAAACGGAGCTTGATGTGAACCAAAAGAGGAAAATTGTATGGGCGTGATGAAAGTTTAAAAAATCATTACTTCCTTTATTCTGTCTGTATACTTGAAGGAATAATTAACACATTGCGTGGAGGGAAACATAGTTCATTCGTATATCATACGAGTATTCATCAAGTGAGCTAGATATGATTTTTGATCTTTTTTCTTTCTTTTGCTGCTGATTTACTCTATAGGTATCAACACGTCCGCTTGGTTTCCTTCTCAGATCTTTTGGCTTTTATTTTGTAGTCCCGCCATCCAAATGCATTCGTAAACCATCACCTGCCCCTCTTCCCCCGCCCAGTATGCAACTGCATAGTAATATACAATAGATCATATCATTGATCATATCCCCTCATTTATATCAATATGAAGATGAGAAATGTAAGAATTTCCTCTCTGCTTTCTTTTCGTTCCATGCATGTGCTCATTTTATCGACACACGTCGTATACACATCCACATCATACAATTGAAGCTCTTAAGCAATAATCTCTCCGATATCCACATGCACTGGTTCCCAACTCTTCACTCCCTCTTTCCCGCCACTTGGAATTTCCATTTCACTTGGCAACGACCTACGTCCTGGGCTATAAAGATACCAAGACTTTAATCCCGCAACACTAGCTCTAATTCTCGCCTCATTCAAACTTGCACCTGGTGCCTCACCCAACTTTTCTCTTCCGCTATAAATTCCTACTACGAAGACTGGACTTCGAGAGTGTCGACCTGTTTCACTCAAAATTCTAGCAACTGGTGCTTCGAAATCTTCGCGTGCGCATAGACGGGCGAGATCGCGGACTGGTTGGGAAAATTGAAATAACTTGTCGAGATCTAGGTGACGGGATAAGATATGTTGTTCGATGAATGCTTTTGCTGCTGCGCGACCTGCATGGAGATAGACTGCACCAATGAGTGCTTTAACGAAAGAGGCGTAGGCATTATTCATTGGTTGAGGATTGGTGACTTGATTCGATTTCCTGACTGTGTCTCCAAATTCATCATCGTAGACAACTCTAGATGCCATTCCTCTTCTAAAATAAGGCGCCTCTTTTCTGGTAGTTTTTCCTGTAGAACTGGTCTCTCCATTTGGCGACAAATGTTTGTATTGCAGTAATCCAACATCGACTTCTTGCCCAGGAGCAAAAGCAGGTTGAACACCCCAATCTCTTCCCACCAGATGTAAAGTATCAGGACCACTATATGCCAAAACGCTTGCGTAGAAAACGGCCAATGGTAAACGTGGATATGTACAAATAAGATATTCGGAGACGTGGTAATTTAGGAGATCGCCTCCAATACGAGAGAGTCCTGCATTATTGAAGGCTGGGTTGTTGTTTGCGGAGGGGGTAATGAGGGTTCGAGCGAGTGTTTGGAGGGGTAATTTGGAGGGGAGAGAAAGACGGGCGTGGAGAGCTGCTACTTTCGCGGAGGGTTTTTTGGGGGAGGGTTGCTGGATTGGTGGTTCGAAGGATTCTTCGCCACCTTCAAAAACGATCTCTTCTGATTTGGGAGCAAGTGTAGATGTTGAGTTCATACGGAAATATGCAGGTATCGAAGTCGTCCTTGGGAGAAGATTTTGTGCTAGAGCATGCCGCTTCGGACAAGTAGAAACCGATCTAGTATTTTGAGAGAGCAATTGGTTGCTCCACCTTTCTAAATGTAACCTCTTCATCATTTCTCCTATATTCCCCTTTCCAACACTTCCAATTCGAGTGTAGGAATTATGATCGAGTAATTGTGGCGGATAGAAATTGGACCGGCGATTTCGATAACAAATTCCAAAATTTCTCGCCCAAGCTCGTGTGTGATGCTAGATTTATTGCACTAGTACCTTTACGGTTAGTGGGGACTGGATATCTGAGGAACGGGGAACGACATCGTCAAAACTGACCAGAATCAAATACCTTAAGAAATCCCTCGCACATTTCGCAATTAATTAAAAATGGTGTGTTTCTTCTTCTCCTCCTCAAACTGCAATGACTGCCAGGAAATACTAACAAATATCCCAGGGCGGCGGCGGCAAAATTCCGTAAGTTTTTTAGTTCCACCAAACCGACCTTTATCCAACCAGCAAGTCCGCCCAAGCACATTATCTAACAACATGATGTTAGATATCCCAAACACGTCTGGTCTCCAGCCGGAGGATGGTATTCACAACCGGGTAACTGGAAAGCGAATACCGCGATCATGGCGACGATCATTGTTGGTATTACTGCTGGAATGTGGAAATTGAGTGCGGAGAGAGAGTTCAGAACGAAGTTTCCGGAAGAGGGAAGGTTTTTCCCAAGTCGATAGTGAGTTTGGTTTAAATTTTCGCAAATGGTTTTCTAAAGAAAACTCGGAGACTCTAGAGGAGTGAAGGACTGGCCGCAGAGGGCTGCAAGATACTGGAAGCTGGATGTGACTGACGAGATTATAGCTGGAGTAAACAAATTAAGGAGCATGAGGCACAGAAGAACAAGAGCATTACCGATCGTGTGGTAGAGAAGGTCACTGGAAACTAAACTCGAGAATGGGGAAAGGATTGTACATATTTTGGGTTGTCATACAATAAATAGGCAACTTCGAGAACAATGATTGCAGTCCTTATCATGGCGGAGTTTGATACGTTTTGTGACATGACATCCTGGGCAGATACAGAAAGAAAAGAGACAAAGCTACATTGTCAGATCGAAAGGCGACTGGTCTGTGTTAGCAACTTGACATTGTCTATGATTGTACGGATGCTTCTATGTCAGAGGATCGTTGCTGCGGTTAGTACTCCAGGTAGTACATATTCGAGGGCATTACCTTTTCGCACCGAAATGTTCTCCGCAATAGTGCAGCACAGCCCATTGGTAGAATCTTTCAATCAATTCACGATGCTATTTTATAATGCACACCATGGTTCGCTCCTCATTTTTATTGGTGTTCATTGTTTTTCCACTTCCTAGGTCGAGATTATTCAATAATTCTTTATATGTTGATTTTCAATTAAGCTTCACTTTTATGGAAGTGTATGGTGACCAGTCTAGTCATATCTCAGGCTGTATATCCAGTAAATCGAGTGGATTACTTGGAAGTGAGTTGTACATGGGAATTTATAATCAAATTGTCTGTATGCCATTTAGCATATTGTCTGTTTTGAAATTCTCTTCAGTGATATCTACTATCTTAGTTCCTAGCTTGAGGTATTCAACACTAATGAAGGCAATTTCTCATGTTATCGAGTTATTGAATTTGTGATTACATCGTAATGGTTGGTCAATGGAGAAGCTCTATTCGTGAAGTTTCAGCTAAACGAATGGGAGCCGAGTGCTTCCACTCTATACCTCGCTCCTTCGAGACCTCATGGATTGCATCAATACCGGTACTATTATTTGACATTGTTTCTGCTCAAGTGATGGTTGTTAACAAGGGTGATAATAATATGATTTCAACGGAAAACTGCAACACATGAAATCCGGTGAAGCAATTTTCGCAAGGATACTTTCGTCTTTGCATTCCTTTGTACGACTGGAAAGACTTGCGACAAACGGTAGGATGTAGTTTCCCTACAAATCAAGAAATCCAGTCCTACTTTGAATTGTCCCAGGAAATTGCCCCTTTTGTGAACCTTGACTTTCTGTGTCAATTATGGAATAGACGCTCCAAGTGGGTTTCATGCAAAATTTCCCTGTTGGATTTGGATCATCAATTCACTTCTCGTGGAACTTTTGTTGCATTGGAAGAATAGCCTGTTCTTCTTTGGGGAATAAACTTGTTGTCAAAGATGACGCATAAAATCAAAGAATCTGCTTGATTGGTTCGGAAGCTCGCTATCCAACTGTTATTGGCTATATGGTGGTATGCTGTGAACCTTCAAATGAGGGTAGGCACTCTCATACTGTGGTTCATCATAGAAAGATGGTTGATTCGACTTGCTTGCGGGGAGGAATCTTCACAATTTGATCATAGGTCTGAAGGGTATATAAGTTTGGAAAGTTTGGCGCTTCCGAAATGGTACAGCGCTAATCAATTCGAATTTTATGAATGGCCATGATTTCCTCACAATGCAAGCGATGCCGCTTCGTGAGTTCACGGTTTTAATATACACGTATGCGTGTCGTGTACAAAATCTGAGTCTAGACTTTGGCAATCATCTTGTCAGAATTTTGACAGCATGTATTCTCGATATTGTCACACAATAAGTTTCAACGTCAATGTTCCTTGACGACTGTCTACCAATGTACCAAAACCTTGCAGTGTTCATCTTATCACTCAACATTTTAAGACTTCTTCCGAGGTGATATTTAGCTACCATGACACGTCCATTCCTTATGAGTGACATTCATCTTCCTCAATTTTTCGTTCCGTGCCTTTACAATATAACTTTACATCTCTCTTTTATAGACTGCGGAAGCATTAAATCGAATCTTCAATTTTCTATCTGTGCAGTTTGAAGATCACGAATTGTACGAAGGGCTTGTGGTGAATTGAATTCATATTTATTGGGCCTTGCCCCGCAACATTAGGGTGAACCGAAGTCACTTCCAATTTTCAGTGGCATATATAGTTGTCATAGTCACACCTAATGAACGCAAATACAAGCTCTCATGGAAAAGATTCCCGAACAGGCTTATGGGACTGCTGACCCAAAGCATTAAGTGGCAGAAAAACATCTTCATCTGTCAGAGGTAGCTCTTCAATAATGATATGCGTGTAGGTATTAAGCTTAAGAAGAATTACAAATTCAGTGACAATGAACGAGTGTATCTCGCAACGAAACGTGGAATTCAATTTTCGTTGTCACCCATCAACAAGATGTTTCCGATTCAGCAGGCCGACCTATCAAGCCAATCTCCGCCCTTTAATTGCAACAGACAAACTAAAAGGCTACCTATCACGTTTCTTCCAATACGCAACACCCTTTCAGGAATACTGGAACGTCCTTCTACTTTATTTTTCAGTGTGTTCATGAGAAGCTAAAGCTTTATACTAGAAGCATCTCACAAACGATATTAGCTTCCCATCGCAGCTCTACATAGATTTTAGCCTGGGAGAAGTGAATTTTTCGCCCCGACTATACCTCTCCGACTGCAGAATATTCTCAAGGTTGAAGATATAAAAGGCCTTGAGTTCCCATCATCAGAATGTAAACATTGATGAAGAATCGTCCAAGAAACCCGGCATGTACCAGGGGCATGTGTCTTCATATCCGCCATCGTCGATCTCCCAACAATATAAAACATAGGCGTAGCAGAAGGGTAGGATTGAAATATTTTTCAACGGTGCCCTTCGACTGCTCACTGTCAATGAACATATTTGTCCGGGCATTCTTTGCTGTCAATATCTTCATATTCACATACAAAGAATTGTTTGGAAACAAATCAAATGATATCTTATCGCCAACTTACAGTATTTGGAATTCATTAAAGTCCTCAAGAATCCGAAGGGAGTGATAAATCACACCGTTGTGTCTTTCCGGAGGGATAGATCTCGTACTAGCTAGGAGGCATATGAGTTTTTCATGGACCTATACATGTGCTAATCAGCACATACATCACTTTAGATAATCCGGACCTCGCAAAGTGATGTTTCTATATCTCTGAGGTAAGTAATGAACAACAAATCATGAACACGTTCTCATTATCATTATCTCGATTCGATTCGATTCAATTTAATATTGAGTTGAGTTAAGTTTATTTTAATAGTCATTCAAATTTCTTTGATATAGATAACAATAGATGAAATCTTACTGTTCCCTACATAGAAAATAGAGTGTTATCATTCCCATCCGAGATAGACACTCACTCATATCTATCTAGCAATATTCCACCTAGGTAGTCGAATTTGAACATCAAACCAAATCATCTAGTCTACATATGAATACCCAATCATTCAGATCAAGATCAAGATCAATTACTCAACTCCTCATTATCTCATTCCCGTTCATTCCCTACAGAAATTCCATTCCATTCACATCCCTTTCCCTTATCCCGAATTCTAGATTTTATAAACCAAATCGCCCTCAGTATACATGATATCATTTCGCTCATCCATTGCCCTCAGCGCAGCTACTGCCTCTTCCCTCTCAAAACTACCTCCTGCACCACCTCCAATACGTCTGTTGACAGCCTCGATAATAGCATTGACCTCAGCACTATCATCCTCAAACAGAGATGTATTCATCATTTGACCCATCGTCGTACGGAAGACTTGTAGACGGTTAGGTGTAATACCTGTCGAGACATTAAGAGCTGCAGTTCCAGCTGCAAGTTCTTCTTCTTCATCACCCTCCTCTACATTCTGTGATTGAGACTGCGATTGACTCGACGTACCTCTCAATGCCTGAGAAGCGGGTAAGGAAGAAGCGAAAGAAGTTTGGGATTGTGTTGGTACACGACTCGAGGATGCTCTTGCTGGACGACGTGCTGGACTGGCTGAATACAGATCATCTTCCTCATCATTTGGTGCCCCGCTTGGAGTCGCACCATTTCTTCTAGACGAAGAAGTACCTGAAGCTCTTGTTCTTGCAGTACCTGGTGTACGAGTTGCCCTCGTCGATGGTGCGTGAGAAGTAGGAGCTGGTGAATCATCATCATCTGAGGATGAACTCTCATTTCCTGAAGATTCGTCTTCAAGAGGTCTAGTCTTTCTCCTCTTTGATTTTTTTTCATCCTCAAGCACTTCCTTGAACAGTGCAAACCTCAAAATACTCTCAGCAGCCAATGCATCTACCTCCTCAACTCTATTACTTAATCTAGACTTTGCATGCGCAGTACTCAAACGGATGATGGTTTCCAATGTTCTAACTGTCATGGCGTTTGTCTTTCGTTGATTTCCTTGCATGTCGTCATTTCTTAGCGCTACATATATCTCGCTAATTCTATCACTAGCTTTTTGAGTCAATACTGGCTTTACTCGAGTTTTGGCGTACTGAATGTATTTCTTCATGAAAGGGATACTGAGAACTTCAACCCTGCGATGTGATCCTCGGCCAGTAGTAACAGTCACACCGGCGTGTAACATCTCGTTATATTTTTCGTAGACAGGTGTTACTTGGTTGGCATCTGCTTCTTGTTCAACACCAACACCGAGTGTTTGATGTGCTTGTTCACGGACGGGAGCTCCTTCTTCGGTCTGTGGATCTCTATATCTGTGCATTCTTAAAACGTGCTCAGATATTTGTCGATCCCTGAAATCATCAATGTCATCTGTCACTACGAACAATAAATCGAAACGAGAAAGGAGAGAATCTGGAAGGGCGATATTCTTGTGAGGGTCTTTGTGGGTGTCATATTGACCGAAAATAGGATTGGCGGCTGCGATGACGGAACAGCGAGCGTTGAGAGAGGTATGAATACCAGCTTTGGCAATAGTGACTGTTTGTTGTTCCATAACTTCGTGAATGGCAACTCTGTCTATGTCGGACATTTTATCGAATTCATCAATACATACCACACCGCGATCAGCCAGAACCATAGCACCAGCCTCGAGACGACGTTCACCGGTTTCTTTATCGGATGTAACGGCAGCTGTGAGACCAACACCGGAAGAACCTCGACCTGTCGTTGCGATTGCGAGTGGAGCGGTATTGAGCACGAAACGAAGAACTTGAGATTTGGCTGTGGATGGATCACCAACCATCAGGATATTGATATCTCCTCTCAAATGTGTTCCATTCTCGAGATTCTTTTCCATACCACCCAACAACATGAGAAGAATCGCTTTTTTGATGTGTTCATGCCCATAAATACTTGGAGCTAAGGATTGGGAAAGAAGATTGAAAAGATTTTTCTTTTTTGCAATCTTGTTGATGTTTCGAATGTCGATATCGGTAATGGTATGTGTCGCAATGCCTCCTCCTGATTTCGAAGATAAAAGAACCACATTATTAGCTAACACCACCGTCTTAAAAAGTGCGCTGCTATGTCCTGCATTTCTATTTCCCAGACTCCTGTAAATTCCAACAAGCTGTACTCGATCACCGGGTTTAACTTTATCAACCAAATCATCATCTAAAATAACATCCACACCTCTTGGAAGTTGACCTGCCGGTGCTCGTTCCGGCATTTCTTGAATAGATATTGTTTGATGATCTCTGTATGTGCTGTACCCATATTCCGTAACCAGCGGATTTCCCTGTTCATCTTCCTGTGGATAAACACTCGATGTACTGGCTCCACTAGCAGCCATTGTTTGATCCTTGTATTCGCGGAAATGAAATATCTTCCTCTTCTCGTTATAATGCACACTTTTGACCACCTTTGGCCTCACTAATGAACATCTTGTGACAATTCCTTCCAAACTAACCATCCTATTCAAGTGCGTACTCGATAAGGTTCTAGGATTACACGCAAATTGACCAAAACTTCCAGAAAAGGCACAATAGTACATAGTATCTTCAGAGGATTGCTTGGCATTGGTATTTGGAAGTGTTTGTACGATTTGAAATAGTGCGCGATCGAAGGCTTGGGCAAAATCAAATGGTTGTTCGAGAAGGCCATTTGCCAATTCAGGATTATGTGCACGAACTTCATCAATACTGACGATTAAACGTCGTTGATACTTTCGAAGCATATCAGTAATTTCGGATCGATAACTTCTTGCGGCGCCATCAGCTGTGATCATTTATATTAGTACTTGTAGGTAAATAGAGGGGATTGACAGGAAAAAATACTTGGATCAAGAAATTCTTGTGCAGACCGCACACGATCGGCGACAGCCTCATCTCTTAATTGTGCGCCGTCCATTATAGAGAGTATATCAGGTTATGTACAGGCGTGGTGTTAAAGTTTAACCTGAAAGTATGTCTGGTGGTTTGTTGTTGAAGTTAAAGAGGGGCGGTATGGGGTTGCTGTGGTGTTGACAATCGCGAAATTTCAATTCAAAAGGAGATATCGCGTAGAAACGCGGGTTGTGCGCGTAAAGTGGTTTTGGGTATCACGTGGTATGATTCCCTTGCTTCCTCGGCTGGTCAACTATCCATCTTGTACCGACAGATTAACGAGACGTACTACACGATCAACTCCCTAATCTTCTGATTTCAAATGTCACATTTGAATCTCACCATTTAGGCACCCATGTGACATGTCATTGCACACAACAAAAATCTCCCCCCCTAACATTAGATCTGGGTAGGTAGGTAGGTAGAGAGAATTTGAATTATGTATATGATAAGATTATATGTAAGCGAAGCAGAATGTAGTTCTAATTAAGGTCATTTGTGATTTCTGTCTTTTCTGCATCAATTTTGAGATTCGACCTTTTTCTTCCCCTCCTTTCCTCCCCAATACCAGTTTCCCTGCATTTGTTTTCCGAAAAATAGGCACCATCTTCTACCTAGACGGACATTCACTGGGTGCAATATCTACTCTCCCCATAAACTCCCTCAATCTTTCCTGAACCACTACCCCATTCCACGTTTCCATTTCCCTTGTATCATCTTCCTCTTCTTCTCCCTCACCTTCCTCCACCCAGTCGTCTTCCTCTCCTTCTGTGCCCTCGGTATCTTCCAAAACACCCAGGACCGGTACCCCCACCTGTTCAATGGCAAAACTAGCTGCTACACTTCCCCAACAACTAGCTTCTATGATACCCTTTCCCCTTGCCAACGTCACTGCCAAGCCACCTAAAAATGCATTTCCGCCTCCCGTCGGATCTACCACTTTATGCTCCTCCTCCCCCTCTCCAGCTTGATGATAAGCCGGAATCCATTTCTCAATCCCCGGATCGACAGGAACATAATCGTTTCTTTCGAAAGTAATTTCTCCAGAATCAGTAAGTAATCCTGCGAATAAATCTTCCATATTCATATCTAGTGTTAAGCCACCTCTAGATCTATTTGCCGGACGTTTTCTTCGATTTTTCTCCGCACGTCTATTTCTTCCTCCATTCTTCGCAACATAACATCCTAATGCTCCACATCTGACAACGATTGCATAAGATTGCAATGGCATTGAAGATAAGAGTTGTTCACAAGAACGTTCTACTGCTTCCGTTGATATTTCTCCTTCAGGAGTCATACCAGAATCAGGATCGCCCATGAAACCTGCTAGCTCCGAGTGATTTGGTGAGAGAACGTCGATATATGGAAGGACATTTGTACAATTTAAAAGCTCGTCTGGTGTACAAAGATCTGGGACTGGTTCCCATATGAAAAGTGGTTTGGGATGATTGGGAGAATGTGATTTCCGAAGTGAGAGAATGCGTGTTACAAGATCTATACAGCGATTTGGGGAACATATGAGGTGGAAAGATTTTGCGAATAAGAGAGGAGGATGAGAAGCTATAGATGATTCGTCCAGTCGGAGTTTTGGGGTTGTGTATTTGAATGAGCGGGTTTCGTTGCTGTCGTAGCCATTCCAGCCGCGAGTTGTGAGACGGGTGGGATCGGTACGGATTAGACAAGAGGTTTGCCAGGTGGTTATTTGAGATGATATTGAGGGGGGGAAATCGGAGCCTTTATCTACTATCCAAGAGATTGTTTTGGAGAGCGGTGGAGGAGAAAAGAGACGGGCTCCTAAGGCGGAATAGGAACCAGCACCACCCAGAACATCATATACTGAGGGAGTTGGTGGGAGGTAGTGTATCTCATCTACATTGGAACGTTAATATTTATCAAAATTGAATGTGACGATAAGTTTGTACGTGAGAAAACAAGGTATGATTATGGTTATCTTGTTAGATATATCATCCCTGAACATGAAGGTAAAATACCGGATAAAACCGGATAAGAAAATGTAACGCCCATTCTTGAAAATAATGAGGTTTGAAAATACAGATATATCTTTTCTTTCACGAGAAACTTTATGAGTTCGTGATAAAACTCCAATGGTATATGTTGTGGTTGAAGACTTAAATTTGGTGAGACCAAATCTAAAGTATGTACCTCATGCATGAACAACATAAACATCCCAACCGTTTCACGCATCTTGCCAACAGTTATTACTTGAAAATAGAAAACAATTCCATACTGAATTTGAATATCACTAGATATAAGATAGAGACAAAAATAAAGTATCAATTCATGAACATCAGGTCGACTTTGACATATTCTTCCACATGTTTCAAGCGTCCGAGATTTCTCAAGTTGTTCTGATATTTATAAACCCCTCCTTTCCCAAAAACAATATAAAAGATACATGAGTAAACACCACTTTATACATACCAATTATAAACATTCCCAGAGTACAAAAATCGATTTCTTGATCGTTAGATATTTGATCATCTTGGTCCATGTTTCAAATGAATGTATAATGTATGTAAAAGAAAGAAGTGAGGTATGAATTGTATACCTAAGTGTCGGTAGCTTTATACTCTCAAATGAATGAATGAGGTTAACAAGAAATGAAATAAGTGTACGAGCAGAACTAGGTACAGTACTAGGTACTAGGTAAACTAACAAGGCTGAATGTCAAATGAAGTGACAGCAACCCATCAGCCCACTAGCCCACCAAATGTTAGCCAGGTGTCACACAATACAAAACGGGTTAGTGGCAGCCTTGTCTCATTGTACATATCAGATCATATTTGGATTATGTAATAAGACCAAACTACCGAAGGAGGAAGTCGGAAAATCGGGTAAGGGTAAGGCATCTAAATGAAGGAGTGAGTGAAGCTTGAACTGTGAGTGGGTGTAAGTGCTTGCGTGGATTTATTAGGTAGAGATGAATTAAATGAAGAACATCATCACATCACATCACTTCACTTCACTTCACTTCACTTCAATACCTATTCTCTCTTACTTACATACACACTCTTCTTCATCTCACTCCCTCTCGACTTGTTTGCTTCATTGTATAAGCGCTCTTTCTCGTCGCTCCATGCCAATCTGGTGAATTGATAGCTTCTTCTATTTACCTATTAATTACCATTCTATATTACATTATTTATATGCGTAATTAGCAACCTTTTACCTCCTTCCCCTTGCATTAGCACAACGAAACATCGAGAACCAGACAGCTCCATTCCCACAAACAACCTCCTATTCGATCGATCATTCCTTCTTCAACAAGAATTTGGAACAATTCCTGCACTTCAATATGTCCCAACAACCTGAAGCTGTAAATAATATGCATAATTTGACTACGCTCATAAAACGGTAATTGTGCTTCATATCTCTGTCCTTTCAATATCACAACTCAATACTATAACACAACTCCACTTCCATCTACCTCCAGAATCTCCATTGCATACATTTATCTACATCCACATCCCAATTCTTTTCTGGAAATTAAATCAACATGTCATCAATCGATCCTCGCATAACCAGCACCGAGCTAACCTTCATAATCTCCAGACTCGAAGCCGCAACCTCTCGTCTTGAAGATATAGCTTCCTCTACCATTCCACCTCCTTCATCATCCATCCCTCTAATTTCGCCTCCGGTCGAAGCTGCGAAAACAAATGGTACAGCTCCGCCACCAACAATCCAAACACCAGATATCAAAAAGATCATCGAGGATCCAATCCCAGGAGCAGTCTCAGAATTCGATAATTTTATTCAGGGGGCGGTTAAGAAATATGTTAACTTGAGTGATGAGATTGGAGGGGTCGTTGCGCAACAGGTAGGTTCAAGGGTCTCATTGTTTTCTTCGTGGCACGGTGGGGGTGGTTAAATGCATGCATGGCATAAGATGGAGTGAGAGAGGGGTGTCTCATGTTCGAATATTCTATTCTCATGGCAGTGGCAGGGGTGGGTGGGGAAGTATGGGGGAAGATCTATATCAATTGATTAAGTGGTTGGTTGATGGAAGATGTCATTATGGGGGCAAGCCCTCAAACCCCCATATCTCGCTGCGCTCGAAGATTTTCTATGCAAATAGCCTGCCTCCGCGGCAGCGGCCCTCGGAGAGCCAGCGGAGCGTCATTTAATTGAGTGATAGGAAATTGAAGCTAACTTATTCATCAAAGGCATCTAGCGTATTGAAGGCATATGTCGGACAACGAAGATATATTTTGATTACTACAAAGTCAAAGAAACCTGGCATGCAGGATGAGCCATTCCAAAAGCTCATCAAACCTCTCCAGGATTCATTTACTGCCGTTGATGATATCCGAAAGTCCAATCGTGCATCACCATTTTTCAATCATCTCAGTGCAGTTTCTGAAAGTATTGGTGTACTTGCTTGGGTTACAATGGATAACAAACCACATAAACATGTCGATGAATCATTGGGATCTGCTCAATACTATGGAAACAGAGTATTGAAGGAATTCAAGGAGAAGTAGGTCTTTTTTAATTTGATTATCGTAGATGGTCATTAATTTCTATTTACAGAGACCCAAAACAAGTCGAATGGATTCAAGCATTCTATCAAATTTTTAAAGATCTTAGCGAATATGCTAAGGATAACTTCCCAAATGGTATTCCATGGAATCCAAAGGGTGAAGATTTGGAAGTTGCGATTAAGGATGTAGATCAAAAGGCTCCAGCCCCTCCAGCTCCTCATCCAAAGGCTGCAACTGCCGGAGGAGCCGCACCACCACCACCCCCTCCACCTCCTCCACCACCAGTCTTCGACGACATTCCATCAAAGCCAGCACCAAAACAAGCAGATGCAGGTGCTGGATTAGGAGCCGTTTTCTCCGAATTGAATAAAGGAGCAGATGTTACAAAAGGATTGCGCAAAGTGAATGCTGATCAAATGACACATAAAAATCCTTCTTTGAGAGCAGGTGCTACAGTTCCTACTAGAAGTGATAGTCAATCCAGTATTAGTTCGAACCGAGGAAAGAGTCCTGCTCCTGGTAAAAAACCTAAGCCAGAGAGTATGAGAACTAAAAAGCCTCCTGTTAAAAAATTGGAGGGTAACAAGTGGTTTATTGTGAGTTATTATTTTGTTTGATTAGGAGTAATTAATAACTAACATTTCGGAAAAGGAAAACTACGAAAATGAATCTGAGCCAATCACAATTGAAGCATCTATTTCACATTCAATCCTCATTTCCCGCTGCTCAAAAACTACAATTATCATCAAAGGAAAAGCGAACGCTATCTCTATTGATAACTCCCCTCGTCTTGCCTTGGTAATTGATAGTCTCGTCTCATCAATTGATGTTATCAAAGCACCAAACTTTGCACTTCAAGTACTAGGTACATTGCCAACTATTATGATGGATCAAGTCGATGGTGCTCAAATTTACTTGGGGAAGGAGAGTTTGAACACAGAAGTCTTCACGAGTAAATGTAGTAGTGTTAATGTGCTACTTCCAGATTTGGAAAGCGCAGATGGTGAAGGAGATTACAAGGAGGTGCCGTTACCCGAACAGTTGAGGACTTGGGTGGAGAATGGAAAGGTTAAGAGTGAGATTGTTGAACATGCTGGATAGATTCGTTCGGATGGATTGTGGGCTTTTGGGAGATGCTTGGTGAAAGCTCTTTCGGGATGAGGGGATAATGAAATGTGGTGGAGAATTTTAGTGGATTTGAAATGATAGATACGGTGAATCGAAGTGGTATATCATCGTATATTGGTTGAAGTTTCCAGGCAGGGCAGAGGCCAAAGTCGAACTGTAAATATCCATGTATATGTATATCCGAGACTTGTCTCGCTTGGTTGTCTGGTGGATTTTAAAACGAAGATTTTCTACTCATCATATCGTGTCGTGTTTCTTGTGTGTAGCGAAGTTTCTGTGCTTTTTTCTCTCCGTCCTTTCCTTTCAAGATGAGTATAGAGTGCTTTGAGTTGATTGATAAAGATTAGATTCGAGCTGTGAGCAGAAAGCAGATTGTACTATTCTTGTTGAATCGTACGATGTATCTTGGTAGAATGATATGGCATCTACGATGGCTATTCGAGAGTGAAAAGATGATTGTGTTAGTGTCTATGCATACCTATATCTTTATATATATATATCTATTGCTCCGCTGCTTATTCATGGAAGTATTCTAATTCGCGAGATTAGGGATATGTATGAATCTGGAGAGGCATTTCAAAAAATTGAGAAGGAGATCTTGGATTATCTTATTTCCTTGGGAAAAGATATTACTCGGTAGGAGATTCATGAGTATCTCCAATGAACAGGTTCTTATGTACTTGTATTAGGGTTTGCATCGTTCCTGTTTCTTCTGCTAGTGGAGAAAACTATGTTGAGGAGCCGTTAAGGAGTTCTTGGTATAACGAGAATTTTAAGGGGAATGTTACGGTTTTGAGTGCTCTGATTTCTGTTCTGGTGTGATAAGAGTTTATTCAGATTGTTGGTTTTTTGACTTTTTGAGCACCATTTCTATAAAAATCTCAAGCTATGAATAAACCTACCAAATAAATAGTGAAGCAAAAAACCTTATTAATTATAGAAGTGTCCTGCTACCAAAGTAACGTAGGTAGTAGGATACCCATATCACAATTGCCCGCAATGAAACGTCGTCAGCCTCATCATGCAGAATCTCTACTCGGAGTGTGGTAATATACTTGGTGATTCGTTGAGGTCGAATATGTAAGCATCAAGACTTGCCAAGTGGTGGAAAATTAAAGCAAAAATAAGATGTGATGTTAATGGGGATAGAAACACGTGCTAGTGTTGGCACTATGCTCTACGCGGGTACATTTAATTTCTTAGGGCATAGTTCTTTCCACTTATGCCTGAAACTACTTCCTACATCAGTAGTAGATGTTTTTCCTACCGCAGCTTACTTGCAAAAAGAAAGCTTTATATAAAATAGAACGTGTCGCTCTTTTATAATCATCATGTCATGCAGGCACGCAACTCGTCGGCCGGTTCAGCTGATTAACACATGATCTGTATCACATGATAGTCACACTTGGTGAGAAGCTTTCATTGATTTTGCTTTTTGTGCGAGAATCACAATCTCATCTATTATTCTCTCCCTCTCTCCATCTCGTTTTAGAGCTTATAGCCCAGATCTCGCTATTTGTACTACCCTTCGAGACACTCTACCTAATGGACATCGCCTTCACCCCGACTTCTTTCTTAGCCATTCAACCCTTTCCCCTCCCTAATATCCTCCATCCTATCCTCACCCACCGTTTGCCCATCTTTTTCCACAACTGCTTTCTCCATATCCCCAGTTTTAGAGCCATTCCCAGAACTATCTCTATGAATCATGTGCTCCACATTTATCTTTGGCCCCTTGAACCATTTCCGAGCACTGATCGCATACCAACACATAGCCAAAGTCATCGTACCTCCGTATATTAAACATGTGTAATTCATATTCAAATCATTTAGATCTGCTCCTGTAACTGAAGGGAAGCAAAGAATTGGAATGATCAGAGATACCCATCCGACGGCCATAACACCAATGGGTGTTGAGAAACGACCTAGATTCCAGGGACCTATTGCTAATCAGTAAACAGCTCTAAGTTGATGAACAGGGGAATTACGAGGGGGATTTAAAGAATACGGAGAACAATACCAGGACGAAACCTTCCCTTCGCACTAAAAACTTTCAACGCAATAGGGAATACAAAAGCAATATATTGCGCAATAGCACCCATACTAAAAACAGCTCCAATAGCCACCGGGCTAGCAAACATAAGGAGACCAAGAAGTGCACCTAGAGTGAGGACAAACCAAACGGCATAGACGGGCGTTTTGGTGTGGGGGTTTACTTGTTTGAGCCAGTGAGAACCGGGGAGAGCACCGTCACGGGAATAGGCGTAGACGACGCGGGATGACACGACTGTAACACTGGAGATGGGAATTAGCCCACCTTTTTTGACAGAATAAGTCAAAGGATATGGGAAAATTGCTGATTTACCCTTGCCCAACAAAAAATTGAGCGACCATGTTAAGTGAAAACATAGCTAGTCCAGCTTTTGGGCCAAGAACTTGGAGACACAAGCTTCCCTGTTGCAGAATAAGTCAAGAACTCCAAGCCTGCTGAAATTTGATGCTTACCATAGGTTGACCATACTGTCCAGAAACCACGTCTTGGATATCCTTCACAGTATACGCAATGACCAAGATAATCGCCCAACCAAGCCATAATCCCAGCTGAGCTGTCATGACAATAGCTCTCGGACCAGCAATATTTGCATTTGAGCACTCCTCGCTCAAATGAAATGGTGCATCATAACCAGCCAATGTCCACTGTTTCATATTAATTTAATCCGTACCAGGGATTTGACTGGCTTACAATAACAGACAAAAATCCCATCAAAAAAGCAAATCCAGTAGGCCATTCTGTCCCGTTAACGACACCCTCAGAAGTCCACACAATACTATTTGGATTTGTCCTTGGTTCATTGATCGATCCCGCAGGGAACCAAATGACAAAAATCAAGAGTACAATCATATTCGTGATAGTTCCAACCGTATTCAATACCCCAATAAATTTAGTAGAATTCATAGCCAGAAGACCTTGTAAGACTAGCAAAGCCAAAAGCAAAAGATATACATGCCATGTTTGAACAATATAATCCGGATGAACAATTTGAGCCGCTGTCAAAATCATGGCGGCAAGTGCATAGTTAACCGCACACGGTGCTGTTACTTCACCAGCAAAATTTGACCATCCGGTTATCTCTCAAAACGTCAATCCAGATTCAAATATCAGGGAAGTGAACAAATACCCAAGAACACAAAGGTCCATAACCCTCCGGTGCCAAAACAGCAGAAGCATAATAAAGACCCCCCGCCGTCGGCATACTCGAACACAATTCCGCCATCGCAAATGCTACAAATTGTATCAAGATCCCCGCAACAAGCCATCCCCATACCGAGCCCGCCGGTCCGCTATACCCAAGATTATACCCCAGAGTTGATGCGATCGATGGCAAAAGACCTAGACAGGAAAATGAAACTCCAAAAGATGACCATATTGATAACTCTCTTTTGAATTCTTGTTTGTAGCCTAGGGAGACAAGAATCTCTTCGTCGGTGCTGACTTCATGGTCAATGACTGCGTGATCGCCTGTGTTTTGGAAGATGGATGTGACGTGAAGGGTATTCTTATCTACTGTGTTCCTACTTTTTAACACCATGTTGAAAATCGATAGAAAATCAGATTTTTCCGACAACGATTGAAGACCTTACTTAAGGCTTGCAGGAATAAAACGAACAGTCCCAACTCTGTGGAACGAAGCACATCGTAAACTCGACGTGTACAAACATCGTTGATCTTCAACAGTTTATCTAATTATGGCACTAGACCAAGATAAGCAAATGCAAGTAACATGGTATGCTGTGTGAACATATATTTGGGAAGGTAGTAGTGAGATATGCTGAGATCGTCCAGATCAACTAATTGGTCGAAACCCGACGAGACGGTGAAGAACGGCCGAGATTGCTCAATGCTGGTATTTTCGTGGGGTAAAATCGCCTATGAGTGGCTACCCTTCTCGACATACATATTGATGACCGGATCAGCACCACTCCGAAGAAATGAGAAATGTTTCCTATGGTTGATTCGAATCCTGCATGCAAAAACTTCTTGTTAGTCCAAATCACGAGTATTCTCGCAATGTGAAAGCTTGAGAGTGTATTAGAGAAAGACTTAGGGTTGCAACCGCACAAGATCACGAACGATAAAAATGTGAGCTTTGCTACATTCTCTTTTGTATTAATATCTATTCTTGGAAGCTGAGAAGCTCAACTGCACGAATTTTCTAATCTCTATACAAGCTACTGTACATTAGTCGTACACATTTCATCCTTGTGGAGTGGTAAGCCCTTGCGAGCTGCTCATTCAACCCACCTACTTTGCAGCCATTATCATATCAAATCAAAGCTAAGAGCCACCATTCTTTGGTCGTAAAAGCACCTCAGCTTTAACAGATGGTGTCAGACCGATTCCGCTTCGTACAGTCTTGCGCACAAAGCTTTGGGAGCTAATGAAATCATCTGTTCTCTCCTTTTCGTGTACATAGATTGCCGGCTGAATGCAAAATTCGACAACCCAATCGCTGTTGTTTCCACCAGCTTTTCTATACAGAGCGTCTTCGTTGGACATAGATTTAGGGTCATATGGAGTACCTGGTGCAAATGTAACCAACTCATAATCCCTAAAATTCAATGTGGAATCTGCTTTGCTTTTCAAGGCCACCCGAAACATTCCAATGAGTCGAGATTGACGATCTTGCCATGTCTCCTTATCATCATTCCAGGTCGAGAACCCATTCCAATTCTTGCCGATCTCGCTACCAGGATTCTTGGCGAATAGTGGTTCCATAATTTCGGAGTATTTTATAGCTAGACGCTCTGCTTCCGGGTAGATGTATCGGTGTTTGAACTTTTCACTCGAGATTACATCATAACGAGCAGCCAAATCAAGATTTCTCATTGCTTTAGGTCCGTCTGATAGTCAATTAGCAATATATTTTTGGATTCAACGTGGAGATGTTAAACTCACCTGCAGCAATCATTTTTTTTCGGATGCTCTTTACATAGTCTGAGGATGAGCCCTCAAGTTGCGGAAAATCGGACTCGAATACCCAGAGTTTTAGGAAGCTTGCTGTCAAAGCTCTGAGGACCGCGAGTGTCTTCATGGATGAAAGGCTGGCTCCAAGGTCTTCAACTGTCTGTCGGAGTGTTTCGTCTTGGCCGAAAGTATCAAGAATGATATTTTCGAGCTCCTGGTACTGATCCAGCCCGGGAGGGACAGTTACTGGAACATAATCGAATGGTAGTTGATCAATTATACCAAATACCTCAACCATATTTTGAACACTCTCATGTTTGAAGGTTTCGTCGGATGTGACACCGAGCTGTGTGAATCTTGATAATGGCCTACGAGTTTGCAGTTCCTTCCTCAAGGTTTTAATCTCTTGATCTTTCTTATCTAGAGCATACTCGGGAGAGTCTCTTCCCAATATCCACAGGTTCGACCTTAGATGCCGTGCATCCCTTGATTCGATGTCTCGTATCTCTCCTATTTCAATAATTTCCAAATCTTTTTCTTCGAGAATCTCTCGCAGACGTGAGATTTCCTCCTTCGCCAAACCAAGCAATACACTATCGGTTTGTAATTCATTGCCTGACTTATCGCACATCTCGCTGCTTTTCGACAATGGCTGTTCCTCAATATGCTTTTCACGAGGGTTTTCGATGCTGCATTCTTGACACAAAAAATTTATGTTCTTTGCTTCTGTGATTTCCACTCCAACGCAAACACAGTGCTGCCAGACACTACAATTTTTGCACTGAACCCAGTCGGTATAGATCTGAGTATTCTTGCAGATGCATCGTGTTTCTTCGTCTGTCCTGTCATCTTCAATATAGTGAGCCGGTTCACTGAAGCTCAGACTCTTTTCACGAGATTCAGATACTGCTGGTGCGTTTTCATATGAACAACTGCCTTGCAAGCCCTTCTTTGTACAATTGGAGCAAGCAGGACGAGCGCCATTACATGCCACCTTTCTTCGTCGACAATAATCACATCTTTGTGATAGTCTTCCGCTGCGAACAGATGTTGGCGACTGAACACGAGCAGTAGTTTGACCGTTCTCGCTGGCCGTTTGCGTGTTTTCTTCCTGGCTATCTTCGATGATGTGAGAAGATTGATAATGAGTGTGAGAGAGGGGATCAGGTGAATAAGTCGAATCAGGCTATTTTTCTCATACATCAGTATATATTCAAACAGCTAGTATGTAGTAACATTGGGGATATACTAACATTAACCTTTCTTTTCTTGGTGGCAGATTGAGATACCTCTGTGTCGAAATCGGGGTCTCTGATCTTACGCTTGGTATGCGCTTTAGGAAGAATTGGATTGTGAGTTTCCTTACCCTGTGGTTCTGGTGAAAAGGTCGAATCGCGCTATTTTGTTCAACGGTCAGTTTTTGTTCAAATGAAAAGCAGAGACCATGAGAATGGGGTTTAAACGAACAGTAAGCTTTCTTCTTTTTGCGGCGTATTGAGATTCCTCTGGAATCGAACTAGCATCTCTTTTCCTAAGCTTCATAGGAGTCCTGGGAAGAGTTGAGCCGGAAGTCTTTTCGCCCTGCACTTCAGGTGGTGGCTTTTGAGTATTAGCCTGAGCATTATTACGCTCATGTTTTTTCGACTTCGAGCCACTATCGGTAGATCTTGACGGTTGCTTGCTGGCGCGAAGCTCAACTTCAAAGTCTTCACAAGCAAGCGCGATTTGGCTCCTCAAAGTATCTGGAAGATTAACTAGGCAGATGCAACCTTTATTTATGATAGTTCTGCATCGAGTACTATCTTTGTCGCGGGTGCCCCATTTATCCAGTAAACCTTGCAGCTTTCGAGAGACTTGTTTACTAGTATAATCCACCCCGCACTTTTGCTTGAGATGAGAAACCACAGTCTTGTCAAAATCGATATTGTCATGTTTGATTGCAATATCAGCCCAAGAGAGCAATTGAACAATATGACTCTCCAGCCATTTTGCGATGGTGTGTTTTTGAGCCATTTTTCATTCGAGATCTTGAGAGATGTTGATGGTGGTTGAAGTTGATTGAGTTTAGAATTGATTGATCGAGAACTCTTTGTGTTTGTGGAATATTTGTGGGATATGAGTATTAGATAGCTACATAATATGAAGCGGCACGACTTTATCAAACTTCCAATCAAAAAAAAATGTCGCGAAATGAGTGAATGTGGACACGTGATAACGCGCTAGCGGTTCGGGTAGGAATTATATACACTTCTCTGCGTACCTAGTACACTTTCAATTAATCCCTGATTGATAATTTTAAATGTTATATGAAAAAGCCGACATCGCGATCGAGGCTATACTGAAATACAAACATACTTCGTCTCCAATAGCTTGACAGCTTTGATTGTCCTTCTTCACTAAAGTGTTAGAAAGTTAGCACTCATCAAATCATTCAACCTCATACGGAAACCCATCTTCCAGGTTAGTTACATAATCATGAACTCCTCTCCTGACTCCCTCTCAATGTCCCATACGTTCAAAAACAATCAAACATGCCAAGATATTCTAGCTAATTCGAAAGTGAACTCACCAAAGTCAGAAATGTTCTCACCACGTGCGCCGGAGGCTCCTAACCGCCTAAAGCAAGAGCCTCGTGAATCAAACTTCTTTGCAACAGAAGATAATATGGCTGCGATCAACGGCGGCTCGCTAATGGAGATCGACAGTCGAAACGAGAATGAAGTTGACCGTCTGATCATATCAACTGATTTCGGAACGACATTTAGTTGTGTGGCTTTTGCCAGCAGTAGAGATGAAATCGGAATTGTGAGGGGATATGCCACCGATCCAATGTCAATTCAAAAGAAGCCTCGATTTGACGTGCCGACTGAGAGTTGGTATCCGACCAAAGCCAAGCTGGAGGAACTGGCGATAGAGAACAATGCAGACATCGATGAGCCGATGCTGAGATTTGACGACGAAGATGATTCAGATGATGATGGTATCAATGATGCTCAAGGCCAATCTAGTTTAAGGCCGAAGATCATGTATTGGGGTTACGAGGTGCAAGACAAACTAAGCGAGCCGGATTTGGATAAGAAACAATACAATTCTATCATGCGTTCGAAACTGTTGTTGGACACCAGTTATGAGACTGAGAAGATCCGCGAGGAATTAAAACCAGTCTTGAAGAAACTCAAAGCTAAAAAGTACATCAAAGCCAACGAGGATGTTATTGCCCAATACCTCGAACAGCTCTTTTTGCACGCGAAGAGATACCTAAAAGAAATCCGGAGACTCAAAGATACAACAATAGTGGAACATGTTTTATGCGTACCTGTAATCTGGTCGCCCAGTGCATGCAGAAACATGCAAAGCGCCATGGAAATCGCCATCCAGCAATCAGAACTTGGGAGCATTAACAACCTGTTTCTTGTATCGGAACCTGAAGCAGCGGCAGCTTACGTGCTTGAATACAGCAACAGCATTACTGTGAGTAAAAATGCTCCATTAAAGGTTCTTCAACTGACTGTGTGAAGGCAGGAGAAACATTTATACTTTTAGACGCCGGTGGAGGAACAGTTGATGCTACCACATACACCGTTGGTGATGCGGAGCCTCTTAAGCTAAAAAGAGAAGAGGTGGCTGCAAAAGGTAGGATTGTACATCTTATCATATAGTTTATCCACTGATCGTGCAAAGGCGGACTTTACGGCTCCAGCTACCTGAACGAAGCATTTAGAGAATATCTGTTTGGTCGCCTGGAGAGTGAAAAGTCCGACTTAGAGACCAATGGGAGAACTCTTCAAGGAATTGTTGATCAGCAAACAGTTAAATTCGAAAACTCATTGAAGAGAATAATGGATGTGACAGATAGGAATATGGCACCGATTTTTCTCCATATAGACGGCCTTCGCGAAAATCCAGAAAAGGGCTTTTCAGACAATCGCATTAAAATCAAGAGGTAGATGAATCTTTGCCCTTTTGCTGGTCATGCAACTAACACTATTTAGAAACGATTTCTGGAGAATTTTTGAGAGATGCCTCCGAGGCAATATGGATTTAATGCTTGATCAGATCAAGCTGTCGAGAGAGGCCGGACTCACTATAAAGGTATTGATAGAGGAAACTCCTAGCGGTTTGAAATGAGCTAACTCGTGCTGGCACAATCTAGAAAGTGGTATTAATTGGAGGATTTTCTAACAATCCATCTCTCAGAAAGACATTGGAAAGACGGCTAGGAAAACTAACAAGAGACACGGGTATTTCCATCGAACTGGAAACCGTAAATGATCCAGAATACCTGTAAGACCCCACCCCGATTCAAATGTTTGACTGGGCTGATAAATTCGTGACAGAGAAACTGCGATGGCCAGCGGCGGAATCTTGCGGGCGCTCGATAAGGAAAACGATGAGCTAGAGAGAATCAGCTTATGCAGCTACGGATTCTTCTTACAGGAAGAACACGACCCAATAGGTATTCCGGCACATAAAAATGTTAAACCAATGATCGATTCAAGTGACGGTGTACCATATTTGGAGGTGATGGATTGGGTAGTCAAGAAGGTGAGTTTATTTTTTCTCGACACTCGCCCGCTATAATACTGACCATCACCCAGGGAGAAATCGTCCCGGCCGCCAGAGAATATCGTATGGACGTACACTTCATCTTTCCCGCAACACGAAAGACCTTTATCTATGAACAAGAGTTATATGTCTCGGACACTAGCACTGAGCAACATTACAAATTCACACACCCTAAGAATAGAGGTATGTAGTTTCAGTGTTCGAGGCGTTTGGCTTGTCTAACGGTGTAAAGGAGCTCAAATAGTTGGAATCATTCATTTGGACTTCAGCGAATTGATCAGATCTGGAGCTATCCAGGAGACAATAGAGCAGGAAAGTCTCAAGCTATTGAGGTATTATAGAGTCGATTTCGAGCTTGTTATGAAAGTAAAAGGCCGAAATTTGGAGATAGAAGGTTGCATTGGGGGAGAAACATTTGGTGGTAAGGAAATCAGTATTGCAGCAGCCTTCGTCCCTGGTACAAAATAGCCTTGCGTGGATTTAGTAAGGATAGATGATGGCAAGTTCATAAGCTCTCATTTCCTTACTGAGCTCACTGGCGACGTTGGTGTTTGATAGAGCTATCTTATGGTGCGATCAAAAGTACACGTTTCAAAGGGACAAGTTCTAGGCGGTACGAGTCTATCCCCTTATTCTGGAAGCCGTCTTCGTGGTGATTTGGGTTAATGCTTTTTTACTTCCCAAGCTAGGTATCGCGTTAGTTAAATGAACGAACATCCATGAACATAGTTTTCCCTTTCACAAGAGCCCTCTTTCGATGAACTTTGATTTGCATGTTTTTTAATCCTGCCCAGTCCAATGCACAGCATTCTCAGCCGCGTGGGCATTTAGATTGAGAGTTCCAAAGACAATTAATCAGCCAAACCAACAATTTGAGAAGAGTGCCTGGAGCAGACCTGGAATGCGTGGTGGTGAGAGATACGTAGTACGTTGGAAAGAAGTGAGGACAGACGGAGTAACAAAATCATCTCAGAATGACTAAGCAAAAATACTTGGCAAGACCCAGTCAAGCTCAATCCCTACCAATGAATTAACCACATCCTCTTCGTCAACGTCTCCATCGCCGTCTCCGTCGCCTCTTGAATTTGCTTTTGTTCCCCAGTCTTCTGATGAGATTCTGAAATGTTCGATAATTTTGTGTCCCTCATGTCAAGCACGCGTGGTCGTTCTGGAGCACGTGAATTGGCGTCTCCTTATTTACCCAACTTTTAGTGACATCTTTTATCTTGACCCACCATTTCTTAGTTCATCAAGTACCCCCATGCTATCAGTTTGAGCTCCCAACAGCCTCTCTTGATTCTTTCTTCTCCACACCTACTAATTTCTTATAGAAGAAAACCTCCGTCTTCAACTCTCCCGTTTGAGACCACACATCATACTCCGGTATTCTTCCACACTAGTTCCCCAATTAGTCTGCGTCCAGTAACATCTTCATCCCATCATGAAAACAAGATTGACTAACCTCTATGTACCCCATTCTTCTATAAATGCCCTCCCCTGAACTTCCTACATCTGTATCAAGCATCTATTGGTGTGTCAACGGAAGCGAACACAATGGAACCAAGCAAATGTATAACAGCAAAAACATACCAATAGCCAAGCACCCATCTCCTCCGCAACTTTCTCCGTTGCCCTCATGATCCCCGTTCCCACACCCTTTCCCCTAAACTCCGGATCTACCATGAATTTCTCCACAAATCCTCTATGAGGCCCAGTCTCACATGTTGGTGTGGAGAGCATACAGACTCCTGCTACTTGTACTTTCTCTCCTTCTTTAGGTTCAAGCATAACAAAAATAATCTGCCGCGTTCCAGCTTTTACTTCGGAGAAGCGATCTTGCCACCATGATTCTACTTTGGAGATTTTCTCCGGTGGAAAAGGGGGGAGGAAAGTGAGAATTGGATGGGGCGGAGATTCGACGCAGGTTTTGTGGAGATGGACGAAAGCGGCGAGGAGTGGGAGATGCTTCGCAGGGTCGAAGACGATGGGCTGGGAAAGTTCTGGTGAGGAGGACATGGTGATTATGGAGAGTAGGGAAGCAACGGGACCGGAATCATTCACGATTTACTTCATTTATATCATGAATTGGATTTGAGGCTCTAAACCCACGGCATAAGACTCACACGGCGAACAATTGAATAGTTGGAGCTCGGAGTCCGGAATCGGATATCGTAACGCCGTTTGCCATAGATGTCGTTGTGATTGGTTGCTGCCTTGTTTTGCGGGGTAAATGATCACAATCTATCTGGAAGATGGGTCTTGATAAGGAATATCTCGGTGTATTGATGTCAAAGTTCGTGTCGCTCTAATAAGATACATAGAACTTCATGTTATCCCCCTATAGCGATTAAACGAGGAGGGGAGGAGAGGATATCTCAATAGACAGGTGGCTGGTCTCCCAACTCACTCAGCTAGGAACCGGGTCAATACTGTTCGTGTTCAATACCAAGTCAAGCAGTGTAATCCTAATCGGTCTGTCAAAACGCAGTGGCAAGATTTTCGTTTTGGTGTAATTCTGTTCTACTTTGAGTTCGGGTCGTACAATTACTTACATGAATATTTGTCAGACAGAAGAGTATTCGGTAATGCCGATGTCCGCAAAATCCGAATACGCAGATACGATATCCAACTGTTGGGGAGATCTGACATTGGTAAAGTTTCCAGCGTTTCCATATGGCGTGTAATACGATTTACAACTGTTAGAAAGGTCTGATATTTATGTAATCTGAAGCAAGACATGCCAACACGATATGTATTTACAAGGCGTAGAATGTCTAAATAAATCTTCGTATCCACGGCTCTCGCGATACTCCAACCATTCTTTGCGCATTTTGTATGCCGGTAACAGCGATGCATGTAAACCAAGCCACACACGTGCCGCACTTGAACATTAGCTTCCACAATTGAAGCTATTTACGTGAAAATCTTGTTAGCATCGGTGGTACCTATGGCCTTATCAAGCTCTTTTGATAGTTCGTGTTATAGCGTGATAGTATTATTCCTGGCGCTATACTGTAGATTTTTCACATTGACATATATGAAGAATTTCAGGCATGCACTACACCCATGCGAAAAGCATCGTCATCGCCGAAGAGGATGGAAACGAAATGTTGGCTCTCTGACATGGATTAAATCCATCCGTATCTGCCGACTATGATGTACAACATACGTCGGGATATTAACACTTACAATGTTCATCCAATCCTTTCCCCTCATTCAAATATAGAAAAGATCCGTATCCGTGCCCCTGGTGGTGATCGCATCTAGGAACAGAGACAAAAAAAATTTCTTAATAGGCACAGTATCTGCGGTCGTGGCTGAAAATGGCTGAGGATTTTCCGATGAAAGGGTGCTATTGGATCAAAAAAGTCTAAGCGAGCTTGGCATAACATCATTCTCCCGATCTTCCAATTATTTTCCCTTTGCACTTTTTCAATCTTTTCCGAATTTGTGGAGTTGGGTTCACAGCCTTTTCAGGGTTCTCTTTCGTACCTGAAGACTAATGTATTCAATATATTTAAACTTACGTCTGTGATGATTCTGAGTGGATGATGATGGTGATCGTCGAGAACTAGGAAAGAACACTGGGGCGATGACCAGCCACCAACACGATTAATGGTAGTACCATTACTATTTACCCGCCATTTCCAAGATATTGACCGTATGATGTACAAGATCATTGTGGGGTGATTGGGAATGCGATATAATATAAAAGTATCGAAGAAGCTCTGCATTTAAGTTATCATACAAGCCACTTCAATTCATCATTCACCATCAAAGCAAAGCCCATTGCAAAGTAACTTATTCTTTATTATCAAGGCAGTGTTTACATCAAAGCCTCCTCAGAAGAAGTAACTAGAATCAGCTATACTATAAACTTTAGCTACATAAGGTTCACACATATCCTTCATACTTTACCAAACCACATACCACATATACACAAACACAAACTCATCAAAATGTTATTCTCAACCACCAATATTTTGAGCACCCTTGCTCTCCTCACCTCCGTCACCTCCGCCGCTCCTACCAGACGACAAACCTACTCCACCCCACCCAAATCTACATCTAACCACTTCACACTGGTGGCAAACGTTACCTCCGGCGATCTCGCCATCAACCACTTCGTTCTCGAATCCTATCACACCGGCGCCGGAACTGCATATGCTGTACTTGCCGAAGACACCACCGAAGCCAATCCCCGCATTTTCTACATCAACGGCACCGCCACCGATGTTCGCTTCGGCAATTCCTCCACCATTACCGATTCCGGCAGTGGATCTGACTCTTTCCCCGAATCCCTCACCATTACACCATCCGATCCCGCATCCTCGTTTTCTGGCCGTTCGACGGTGGAGATTAACGCCGGAGCTGGTCAACCTTATGTGGGACTTACTGCATCTCCATCCCAGACTACTCAACTTCATGGATACCAGGGAGAAACTTTCTACGCTTGTAACACTACGCTTCTATATGGTCCTGCTATCCAACTCTTCTACAGAGGATATAGCCAAGAGACCCCAGCTGGATGTTCCGATGTCGCATTATTGCCTCAATGCAGTGAGGGCGGCGGAGCGGAAGATGCTTCAGCCGCAACGGTTAGCTGTTACGACGATGTAGCCGCTATTGACTGGAGCATCTACAGCGCATGAGAGTTAGGAACTAGTCTTTATGGCAGAATGAGGTAGAGACATGATTTATGAGCGGCATGCATGGCAATGGGCATTTAATGGGCGTTTTGGAAAAGGTTACAGGGATTTATGATACCATACCACTATCGGGTACAATCGATGAATAGATTACTTAATGAAGAAAAGAATTAATGACGAATGTTAAGAAATTTTACTGTTATATTTGACTTTCTATCTCAGTGTTTGCTTTCAGTGACTATCAAATCGATTGTTGAAACAATATATCCATATATGTCCATGTAAATCAACTACGGTCTCCTGACTAGTAAAACTTCATAGCCTTATGGAAGATCGATAAGCTAAACAAATGTACACCGACGAAAGAAATATCGAGAGAAGTCGGTGAGAAAGTAATAGATCAATATGAAGAAACATTTCCGTAAATCAAAATAGTTACGAGACCCTAACGAAAAAAATAAAGATAAAAGGGGTATCTATCCTGTAGCTCCACCTATTCCATGACTCCTTGATATTTGATATGCCAATCCCGGATGACATATCCACCTTAATTGGATCATACAATCTCAGATCATTCATCCCCTTCATATCCCTCCAAGGTCATATCCAAATCCATCCCCTCATCCCCATCATCCCACTCGACCCCAATCTTCCCAAACAAGCCTCTAGCCCTCCTCCTCTCATCCTCCCTTTTCTCCATTCCCCTTCTAACCTCTGCCTCTCGTTGTCGTCCCAGAAACCTTCTATCAGCCTCCATCGCTCCACCTCTCATTTTACCCAACCATTCCTCATCGCCTTCCCATTTTTCTGGTACACATAGATTTCCAATATATAGCGCTACCATTCCTCGTAGACGAAGCAGGACTCTAGAATCAGAGTATGGAGGCGTTGTCATCAATTCATCCATTCTTTGAGCTACCAATTCCGTGGCTACTAATGCTGCTCGTCGAACTTCATCTCTTTCTTCCCAGCGTTTTTCTTTTCGTCGTTTATGGAGACGGTCTTGACGACGTTGATGGGCTAAGAATGCTTTATCCCCTGGATCCCCTTCTTCGACATTATCGTCTAGATCTTCCTCGTCACTAATGTCACTATCACTTATATCCCCAGCTTCGTCCTTCTCTGCTTGCTTGGCAATCTTTCGTAAACCATCTTTATGCTCAAACTGTATTCCATAGATTTCACACCCAAGCATCGCAGGCCAGAAATCGAGCGCAGTAACAGAACCGTGGAATTGTCGTTTGTAAGGATATTGAAGAATAAGACGTTCGTAATAATCCTTTACTTTGAGAAGTCCTTCGGCTGTACCATATCTCTTTTCTTCGCCTCTCTTGTCTTCCCCTTTTCCGTCTTCCTCTCCTTCTTTTGGTTCCCCGTTATTATTGTTCCCATCATCACCACTCCCTTCTCCAGTGTCCTCTTCCCACCATTCCTTCCTCTGTTTATTCGTCACACCTCTCATCAGTAACTCGGCTCCGATCCCCCAGAACCCCGTCTTCCTAATTTCAATTCCCTTCCCCGCAATCTGCATCCGTAAAAGTAAACTCCAAGCCCGTCCCGCCCTCTCCATATCCCCCTCTTCCAAATTCCTCATCATAATCGCAACCAATACACTTAGATGTTGAATCTTCAAATTCGACCTCCCGGTCTTCTTTTCTTCCCTCTTGCGTCTTTCTCTTTCTCTTCGACTTTTGGCGGATTCTTCTTCGGAATCCTCGTCTTCATCGTCTCGAGATTTTACAGCAGAGTCGCGATCGTCGGAAATTACAGAATATCTAGAAGGCAAACCTCTGTGCGGCCAATTTTTAACTCCAATTTTTGATGGTAATTCTTTATCGAGTCCCAAGCCAGCTAATCGATATTGCATCACCTCTGCCGGTGTCAAACTCAATGGATTTGTATTCTCTGCAGAAGGGTACGATGGTCCTCCATCACCTGTTTCTCTTCCTTTTCCTGAATTGGTATTCGTGTTCGCAATATAATCATTATTGTACTCGCCATCTTGATCGCTATCGCTATCGCGTCGTTTTCGTTTTTGGGACCGTATAGAGAGAGGTGCGAAGTGGATTTCAGGAGTGGAGGCGGATGTTTGAGATGTATCAGATATGGGAAGAGTGAAAAGTGGCATATTATATAACATATATGAGAAAAGAAATAGTGAGTCCCTAGATGAATGATTTCTAGATGAGGGAGAGGTTTGACTTAGAAAAAGTTGATGAGGCTATGATTCAGCCTTGGTGCGAAAAGGCAAGGTTATGGATTGATTCATGTGTGGCTGCTGTGGCTGCTGTGGCTTTACGAAAGGGTTGGAACAGTGTTCAGTGAACTTCTTTGCTTGGAGATTTTCACCGGACATTGCAATTACTATTCAATAATCCGATACAAGAATCTATTTCGAATAAAGATACCTAGCCTGATATTTGAATTCCATAACTAGTCATCCTTCCATAGCCAGGTATCAAAATACACAATACAAATGAAAACACCTCATATTTTAAATCCTTGCTCTTCACGAAATCCATATTGACCCCAAGATAAGAATCCTCTATGTTTTGTGAACATACTCAAGCATCAAAGATATTAACTCCTTACACATGATCGGTATAGCCAGTCGTAGACTGGCTTCTGTAACAAAACAACCCTCATATTTACCCGCTTCCAATACTCCGACTTTCTTCCCCTGGTACGATCGAAAAGCTTTGCGTGTTTTGTATATATGTCTCTCAAATCTTCATTGCGCCGTATCTTCCACAAGTGGCAATTCTTTTCATTGGATATTGTGGCTGCTACATGGTCAAAGAAACTAGAATTCAGCTCTATAAAATCAGAGTCGATATGGGTATCATATCCCAAGAGGTCCCGAATAAAACCATTTCCCTCGACTCTAATTGTCAGAATTTCAAGATTTGGACATGCAGCTTCTATGCATTCGATTGCGTCCATTTCATCGTGATGCGTCAGGGTGTCATGATTGTTTACGCTATCATAGAAATAATCACCATCCAGCGACAGATGCTTGACTGGAGTAAGTCCCCGTAATTCATGTCCCCAAGTGTCTTTCGCCTTTAACAATAAGTATCTATGTACGATATCTTTGTCCGGGTTGAAAGGTAGAGGATTAAGTGCGGTAATGTTTTCAGGGTCTTGTGCCGTCATCCCATCACTCATTGGTTGGAATACAAAAGTACAACGTTCTTGTACAACTTCATGAGATTCTCTGCAAGCCAATTGAAGGGAATTCAAAATTAGACACTTCAAGTGATGGTAGAACGTGACATTGTCCATTTTCCCAATCGTCTTCAAAGACATGGCGACCTTCCAGAAGGGCAGCCTTCCATATCATTCGACGAAGTTCAAGAGGCAGGCTTGTGAACTTGGAAAATTTGTTATTCGGATCCTGTGGTGAACTTGATTGAGTTGTTTTCTGGTCCAGAGGGACTGAATTCGGAGAATGAGGCCGAATTGTTTCGAAGAGATTGATCGCGTGTGGAGCGGGTAGAAACGTCAATTGATCTTTTCTCCTTCGTCTTTGGGCTTTCAGCAATGTTCTTAGAGAACTCAGTTTCCTACGATCTGATGATACACGCTGGAAAATAAGGTTGGGTAATACTCCCTCATTGAATTTCTGTTCTCTGTCTCTTGTGCAAGTGCAACGTCAGGACTTCAATAGCACCCTAGGAAGATTTTTCTTACTTTGTAAAGGGTGTTTGGCGCGGTAAGCAATATTCTTCATCGCGAATCGGACCATTTCCTCCATATCCTTCACTTCGTTTATGTTTCTTTCATTTGCCACCAATCTTTTGTGCTGCACCATCATCTTCTCAGACAGAGCGTACATCTTCTTGGGGTGAACGTCACGCGAGTGTCGTTGAGATCTCAATATGGATTTCCTTTCTACATAGTAACTGTATAATAGAGCGATTCCATCATTTCTACGAGTAGTTCTTCTTTCCCGCTCACAAGAAAGTTTAACCTGTATGTTTTTCACCCAGTCTTAAGTACGAGTGATTATATCTTTAGCATGGAATGTATTGACCATTCGTTAGCGAGGACTAGAATTGGTACATAATTGTGCAAAGAAAATCCTTTGGACACATCTTACTTATTTGAAAAAACTTTCTATGACTCTTGTTCGTAGCCTTCTTCACGTCATTCAATATGTTTTGGAAATTTTGGGCCTCCTTGGTCCATATCGAAAGGTCTTTTCCGCGCGGTGTCTCCATGATATTTGTCACTCCTTTGTATTATACCATGTAACAAGATCAAAGGTCTTTCTGTTGTGGTACTGAGCTATGTATTGTAAAAATGATAGATTTTATAAATGTAGCATAAAATCAATTTGGCACTAGAGAATACTAGAGGACTAGTCTGGCTTCACGTGATGTTACCTCAACCACTAGCCATAGTCACACTTCCTTATGTTCAAGTATTAGCACGTTATCACAGACCCGTGATTACTTGATTACCTATGTCAACGGAGTTAATTCATCTTGTGGGGGAAATTCCGTGAACTTCAACGGTTAAGCATGGGATTCGTAGTTGCTTCTTAGCATTTGGATTACCATTACGCAGGCCAGAGCACTCGGTTCTCGTAAATTTGATGGTTTATCATAAATCATGATGTGTTCTTGCGGCGAGGTATGTTCAGTATGCCCACAACAGTATGGTAATGACCTCTTGTTGTAGAATAATATATACGGATCTACCAGAACTCTAAGCCTATAATCTCTTCGTCACTTTCCATCCCAATGTCCTCGGAAGCGACATATCCGACACTATCGAATCTTTCGGTTCATCCATCACGAAGTTTAAAGTCGGAGGGAGAGCCACTGGGTTCGCAGCAGGTTTTTACAACGGGAAACTAAATCATGGGGCTTGGTAATCATATACTATCCTTAGAGAAATTGCGACGATGAAGATTCCGGATGATTTGACCTTTGAGGATGCGAGTACTTTTCCCATAGCTATGGCTACGGTCTCTCTGGGTTCCATTTGCTACTAGGCTTTCTGAGAATGCTTGGAAAAAGGGAGAAGAGGAATGACGAGATGTTGATTTGGGGAGGCGCGTCGTCTGTAGTGAATGCCATTATACAACTTAGTAATCTGGCGGGATATAAAGTCTTCACGACGGCTAGTGAGAAACATCACGAGTTCCTTAAATTATAGAGGAAGTGAACGCTTCAGTTGTGGATCTCACACCGAGAATGATACTCCTCAACTCTACACTGATATCTTATCGACTACGGGGCATGATAAGGGCAGATTCGTCTGGACTCTTCCTTGGCCGGAAGAATACTCAAAAACTGAAGATGTGGAAGTTTTTAAGACGGGGGCTGCTCGTCTTGGTACTGATGGTCAAGATGTGGGTGCATAGTTCTTCAAAGATTTCTTGAAAGATGCTTTGGAGAAGAAGTATATAGTTACCGCTCCGCCGATAGAGATTGTCGAAGGAGGTATTGCAAGTGCGCAACAGGTTTTGATATGTTGAAAGAGGGTGTCAGTGGAAAGAAACTTGTTGTGAAGATTGAGTAGGCTTAGAGTAGTTTTTTCGGTTAGGAGAGGAGTGGTGGGAGAATTTCTTGGGTATGGCGGGGATGCTTGATGCAGTCTCTAGATTTTGCAATAGCTAGAACTTGACAGTTGTGCTTGGTGTGTTTCATCAGTATTCATGCGGTGTTGATACCCTTTACATTTCTTTTTCTGCCTATGTTCCATGTTTTTCATTTGCGTTAGCGAAACTTTTGCCACGCATCATTACATATCAACTTATTCGTGACCTCTTTCATGATTCCACATTTCCCGTGCTCATTGATCACCACCCTCTTAAAGCAATGACCAACAAACACCCCTCACCGAGTTGTACAAAGAGCGGTGTACCCACTGGTTTACCTCTTACTACCCCACTTCATCATTAGCGGCGTCTAGTTACAGCTGCCAGCCGTGCCAGCGAATAGTAGAAACAATCTTTGCCTTCTAGGGCTATACATCTTCTTTGCTTTAAAGTAGTCGGGAGAAATTGTGGAAGATGATTGGTTAATTTATTCAAAGTAAATAGAAGTAAACAATGACTAGATATGCAACAAAAATCTCCAGATATCGTGAAAATTATAGTAAGGGGTTGAAGTTTTGCATCCAAGATTGATTGGTGGAGGGGGTGAAAGTAAACAATTGTTAGATGTGCAACATAAGAGATGGAGAGAAATGGTAGGTGCATGCAAGATTCCGGGGCGGGTATCGACCCGCCATTATGGTGTGCACGATCTGAACCCCTGATCTACTCTGGGATGTACATGTTGTATAGTTCCACATGGGATGTTTCGAAATTCGAAGTCAGATGTTCTGTTGCGCGGGGAGGAAAAAGTAAGTGTTGCATTCTATCAATTCTGCTCGGTGTCTATGGAAAGGTTACCATATTCGGTCAATTGATTCATATTGGGGACTGCTTTGTTCTGTCTTCTTTCTTCTTAGCTTCGATGGACTGGCTGAAGGAGGGTTCTGCATCATATGAATGTATGTGTAGTAATGATCTCTCGACTGGAATTCTCACCTACCTTAGCTAGTCCCTAATCGAATATCGATGACAAATTCCGTCTATCCAAACATCGTCATTGCCAGTGCTGATGACCAAGCTGTGTCCTGAATCTAGACACTTAGTCTTTGATATTGATATCTGGTAGAGTTATGATTTGCGGTACTTGTACCGCGAGGAAAGTAAATAGATAAATTCTACATTACGAAGGATATCAGATATAAAACCCGAATCGGCTACGTATGAGGATTTCAAGAGAGGCTTGAATTTGAGCTTCTCGAGCTTGGTATGTAGATCGTCATTCTGAGGGATTTGCATGGCTGCATTCCGAAGGGTATAATTTGTCTGGCGTTTTAACCGACTAAGGTGTTAAAGTTGTGCATACTTAGCTTGAGAAGGCTGTACAGTGAGTATGTAGATACCCGAGCACGAGTATTTTGAGCTATGTAACGGATGTGTAGACTTATTAGAGCAAATTTGAGTAATTCTAGCGTGAGAGATTAATCAGAGAGACTTTCTAAATATTCACTTTGGCTCAAACTGTACCATCCATAGCTAAAGGCTCACCCAGAGCTTGTATTTGACTTGAATGCATCTATATTTGAGCGTTGATGAGGCACACCAACTGAGTATGAGTAGCAGTTGAAACCTTTGGAGATTACAGGAAAAATATTTCGCATTTAGACGACTAAATTTCTGTCGCCAATTATAGCCTTTTTTGCTCCGACTCATCTCATCGCTTCATTGCCCCGTTGACAATATCTGACTCTCAAATGCCAAAATCTCTGACGAGCAAGCATAGCGTAGCCAAACTTATTCTTGATATAGAAGCCAAATTTTGTTGTTCCGGAAGACTTCGCACGGAAGGGAAAGTCCAAGGGGCTGTTTTCTTGTGATTATGAACAGACCTGGAAGCATGTCGATGCGAACAGTGATATAATATCTATACCATATTGAACCGACGATTTGAAGTTACTCGATATCTTATCGATCGTTGACGACAGTATGGGTGACGGGCGGCATTCAGCTCATAGAAGCGACCGTGCTATGTATTGAGTTGTGAAAGCACGTCCTCAGAAGATCATAGTTACCCATGAAAACCTCTATGTTTGGCGTCCGTTACATATGTCGATTTCAATAATCAAATTTCGCAGTAGATCACAGTCGATTGACAAACTATAGCCATTCTTAGCTAAGCGATGGCTTTGCGACGGTATAACAAGTAATAGCCTGGGTTTCAGTTATCATCGGGCTGAATCTGAACTTCCTGTTGGTCAGCCCGAGAAGTAATCGACGTGGGAATGATTCTATTCTTGAAGCAAAGTGAGAGATAGAGATGTTTCCTTGGTTCATGCAAGTTCTAGCTCTTTTGACTCCTATAATTCTCTCCATTGGAAACGAAAATGAATTGGCCAGATACCATGTACATCCCTACACAGCATTTATTCAGTATAATTCTTACCCTCCAAAATTATATTTCGCGAGAATGAAGATGGTAAACAGATGTCTGGATACTAACCAGCCAATCTTAAATCTCCGAAACTCCTAACCAGCTTTCTCGAGGTTTGTGGTCGACTTCCCACAGTCTCTCGCATGCGACCGGACTCTTGAGAATCTTACTTCTGGTGATGCGGCTTAATCAAATATAGTAATTCAAGGTGCAAAGGAAATTAGGATTGGATAAAACTTCCTCAAGTAGACATGATATTGATAACAGCCAGACTCGGTCGGTGTATAAAGGCGAAGCGAAGATTGTCGAATGCGAGAGGAATGCATTCAACATCACGACGAAAATGGGAGCTCATATATAAGTATGTCATGAAACATAAAATTCTATACTATATCTGAAGTTTCCACTATAAGAAATTTTCTAAAAGAACAAGAGCGATTTCTTTTTTCGCTTGAATCCCCCAAAGTACGCCGTAGACGTGCAAACGCGTTAAATCGTGAAGGATTATGGATCATGTGCAAGTGTAAAAATAAACTCCTCCCCAGCCGATACCCAAAACCCAAAATAATACTAGTAATTATAAGGAAAAACATGAAATCGAAGGGCAATTGTGCCATGATATAAAAGTTGATTTTACATCTTAAGAGCTTGCTTCATGAGCTTGGCCAAGTCGTTTGTCTGTAATGATTAGTCAGCAAGTCACCCCACATACATTGAAGTTCAGAGAATTAACTTACGATTGGATCTCTCATCATCGTGAAATGATTTCCACCTGTGCTCATACATTTGATGTTTCCCTCTCCGACCAACTTCTCCCATCCATTGTGTCCGAGATCTTTGCGATCGTGAGTCAACCAGTCCATAGAGTTGGGCATCCTCACCTTGGGATCCCACTCTGGCTTAAGGTCATCTTCCTTGTGGACAATACCATCACGAGCCCAGATGGCGATGGTTTGTGGCATGTTGACAGTGTTAATGGATGGCAGAGATCCCAAGTGATCAGAGTAGGCAGTAAGTTCGCGTACGGTGGAGAAGAAATGGGGAAGGAGCCATTTTGGCAATGACTCAAGTCCACCATCGCCAAGAAGACCAACCTTGGCACAATATTGATGGAAGGAAGCTGGTAGGGCCTCAAGTCCAATAGGGAATGGTGAATCGATCAAGACAAGTTTCTCGACCTTCTCACCCTTTGCAATCAACTGACGGGTGCATTCGTATGCAAGTACACCTCCGGC
Organism: Botrytis paeoniae; assembly: GCA_004786145.1. NCBI lineage: Eukaryota > Fungi > Ascomycota > Leotiomycetes > Helotiales > Sclerotiniaceae > Botrytis > Botrytis paeoniae. The sequence continues at coordinate 47,201 of PQXI01000171.1, forward strand.
AGACCAGCCTCCAAGAAGATATGGTCCATGTGGTTGACGACGTTGGATTTCAGCGAGGTAAATTTGAGTGACTGCTGGAACACCGATATTGAAATCTGTGGGGTCTTTCATGAAAGGGCAATTGAGACCAAACACAGCTAGATCTTGATCAATTTGAGGAAGTGGGGCATAAGAAGAAGCGACACCAGAACCATCTGGAAGAAGGAAAAGTGTGCGAGTTGCGGTCTTTGGGTTACCTTGCAAAAGGATAGACTTCGATGGAGGGTATTGAGATACATTGATGGGTTTGGCGACTTGAGTTGGAGCAGCTGGTTGTACTGATGCGGAAGTCACCTTGGTAATCTTTGTTGTCTTCTTGATCTCGACAACCTTTGGCTGCTTGGCTGCTCTTAGACCCAAAGTTGTTTCAATCTTTTCCACGCTGGTGTTCTCGACCAACAACTCGGAACTTAGATTCAGGCCAGTCTTCTCTCTGAGCGCACCCAAGATGCTCAAACTCATGAGAGAATCCATACCCATGGTAGCCAGGTCTGTGTTATCAGTTATCTCCTCAATCTCAACACCCATCTCCTCCGCAATGGTAGATCTGATTATTTGAATGATTATTGCATTTTCGCTATCGTCATCGCCATCGACGGCAGAGCTTTCAGGGTCACTTTCAACTAGATCAAACCCGTCATCCCCAATTTCGCTCGAACCGCTGGAAACCATTTCCGGGGTAGACATTCCGGAACTTTCAGCACTGTTATCGTCTTCAAATCTAGCCATGTAAGCTTTGAGATGATCTACAGTAGGCTCATGTTCAAAGACGCTGCTCTGGAAGTCAATCTCAAGATCTTCACGGAATCGGCCAGAAATGCTCAAACCAAGAAGTGAGTCGACGCCCATATCAGAGAATCTCATTGGGCCTGCCAACTCAGCGACATCACATCCGATCTCCTCAGCCATGATTGCCAATGCTTTGGAGAAGATACCCCTTGAAACTGGTTTACTGACAATTTTGAGTTCAGGCTTGGAGACAGCCTTTGATGGTTTGGATGCAATGGCTTTAGTTGGAGCTGGAGCTGCTTTAGCACCACCACGAGCTGGAATAGCTTTTGGTGCAAGTAGGGTCTGGAGAAGGGTGCGGGGTACGCGCTGGAATTTGATACCACCAACAACTGCGATGATTTCATCGCCTTCGAAGACGTATACATCACCAGCAACCATTTCACCACCACCTGGCACCTTCTGCATCTTGATGTAGGATCTGTACTCTTTGTCTGCTGACATGGTCTTGGCGAATCTCATCGACTCCCATCCGTGCGAAATATAGACATGCTTGGTGGAATCGACAGCATCGTTGGCATTCATGATGAATCCGGAAATGTGGCAAACACTGTCGATCCAGTATGGACTCATGAAGAACTTGCCATCATTATCTGATGTCTGGAATTGTACTTTGGCAGTTGCCTCACATTGTTCACTCCACAGATATACTTCATCCATTCCACGATATTGTTGAGCGTAGTCGACAAGGGCGCCGAACAATTTGTAAGCCATTCCTCTTTGAACCTTGTGAACTTCTTTGTGGCTCATCAAAGTCTCAATTCGTCCTTGGACAAGGAACTTGCGACGGTCCCAATCTTTCAACCATGATGACGAATCCTCAAGAGTCACTTCACACTTGGTTTGTTCAACTGGCTTTCCATCTGTTCCGAATGTGCGGAAGTTGACGGTTCCGCGTCGATGAGTAAGATCAAGCTTGGTCTCAATTTGAAGGATATGAGTTTTGGCGTTCTTATCGAGAACCAATGGCTTATGGGTTTCCATACTTCCAACATTGAAACCGACAGATTTAGCATCTGGCTGAGCGAGCTTAAGGGCATAATCGCAGATAGTCAAAGCCATATCACCATAAATGGATGATGGGAAGAGTGGTTGGCCATGAACCAAGTGACCAGAAATGGCGGCTCGTAGCTTTGGTTCCATAAGGTCTGATTCAGCAATAACATTAACGTTATTCTCATCAACAACCTCGGAGAGAATCTTTTGCACAGTAGTTGTCGAGAAGGTTGGTCGTACTTCTGCAGGCGCAATCATTTGCGTGTCGCCTTTAGTAAGACACCAGTTTCCGCGATAGTCGATCCAATAAACCTTTTCGTCGTAAGAATAAGAAGGCAAATCGAGGACCTCATGTGCGCTCTTGAAATTGGCATGATACTCGTTCCAATTGAAGTCAAGACCAGAGTTGAAGAGAGTTGCCAAACTGGTGGCTGTCGTCGTCCATGCGTCGGCATTTCTGCTTAGTGATGGCACAGTGATGGCACTTGTACCGATAATTGCTTTCACCATGTTGGAACAGATTGGGTGTGGGCCAATTTCAACAAACAAGGTCTTTTCGTCAATAATTCCATTGTTCATGGCAGAACTGACACCTCCTAAGAAGTCGACACTTTCTCTGCAATGTCTAGCAAGATACTCTGGACCAAAGACACCTGAATCCTCTACCACGTTTCCAAGAAGTGTTGACATGACTGGGATTCTTGGCTGATGGAAAACAGCTGGTTTAGCAGATTGGATGAAAGAGTCTAAAATAGGCTCGACTTGAGCGGAGTGAAAGGCGTATGGAACATTGAGCATGGTGTTCTTGAAGCCTTGTGCGCTCAAGACCTCCTTAAGACGGTTCATGTTCTCAACAGTACCCGAGAACACTGTTTCCTCAGGGCCGTTGATGCAGGCCTTCTCACATTCAATATCTGACAAGTAAGGCTCGACTGCAGCAAAGCCTGCCCGAACTGCTAACATGCCATGGCTACCTGCAGTACACTTTGAAACCAACAGCTGAGCACGATTGCCGACTAAAGCAATAGCATCATGTGTGGAGATCACGCCAGCAACCTGAAGAGCTGCATACTCTCCGAGAGAGTGTCCAACAACGGCGGATGGCTCGATTCCCCATGATTGCCAAAGTGCTGCAACAGCTATCTCTACACAAAGAATGGCCAATTGAGTCATGACTGGGGAAGCAATGCTAAGGTCAGTGATACTTCCATCAATGAGGCCAATGAAAGATGGGAAGCCCTGAGCTTGGGCCATTTGATCGAAATCCTCGACATCATTGCGGAATTGCTCTATATCACAGAAGAAGGCCTTAGCCATTCCAAGATAGTGTGATCCTTGGCCAGTGAAAACAAAAGCAACTCTTGGCTTAACATTCGATACTGGAGCGTGGGGACCCTCTGTGTAAGCGCTTAAAGCATTTTGAACGCTTTGCAAATCCTTGGCATCAACTGCGATACGATATTGGTAGTGGTAACGGCGAGCAGATGTGGTATATGCAAGACTTGGCAGGCATGAGCTAGGTTGATCTCTTGACCAGTTGAGGATCTTTTGAACATTGTTTCTGAATGATGCAAGAGATTTTGCTGTCACAATCACAACTTGCGATGTTCTTGGGTCAGAACCTTCCAGCTGTCGAATTGGTGCATCTTCGAGCAAAGTGGCGGTGTTACCACCTGCGGCACTGAAGTTGTTCATGAAGACATATCGCTTCCCATTCGTAGGCCTAGGGAACGGTGTTGGCTTGAAAGCCATGTTGAGATTTCTATCTTTCAAATCCTTGGGGAATGTCTGGTTGATTCTTGTCTTGATTCCGCAATGTGGTGGAATCATACTTTTCTTGAGCATCATCATGATCTTTACCAAAGCAGTTGCACCTGAAACAGCTTCTCCGTGTCCAACGTTAGACTTGACTGAACCTACAAACAGTGGTTGATCAAGACGACGGCGTAGGTTGTTCGATGGTGCAAAAATTGAAGAGACACTGTCCATCTCTACGCCATCTCCTGCTTGAGTTCCTGTTCCGTGCATTTCTACGTACTTGACGTCTCGAATGTCTACTCTAGCTTCGTCCATGACTTTCTGGAACAAAAACTTTTGCGCGCCTGCATGAGGATGAGTGATGGAAATAGCTTCCGCACTGTGATTTGTTGCGATACCAGCAATGACTCCAAGAATTGGATCCTGATCGGCCACCGCATCGTCAAGTCGCTTCAGAATAAGAGTGACAACACCATCACCACGGCAATAGCCATCAGCGCCGTCATCATAGGTCTTACAAGACCCAGTCTTTGACAAGAATTGACCCTTCGACAAACCAGAGAATATGTCTGGATTCGTCATGACATTCATACCACCAGCGAATACAGTATCGCAGTCACCAGCACGTAATGAAGTGACTGCTAAATTTATAGCTGCCATACTACTCGAGCAGGCAGTGTCCACGCTGTATGATGGACCACTGAAGCCGAAGTGATAGTTAATTCTACCAGGTCCAAAAGCTCGAACACCACCAGTGATATAATATGTGTCAATGTCTTGAGCGGCGTTGATCTCACGCCAATCATCAGAAGTTTGACCATAGAAGGTACCAATTCTATGTGCTTGGGTTGAAGGGGTTCTATCTCTGACGAATCCAGACATTTCCATTGCCTCATAGGCAGTGGAGATGGCCAATCTCTGCATTGGATCAGTTTGCATAGCTTCTCGTGGTGACATGTTGAAGAATCGAGGGTCGAATTTTCCGGGCTCGTCGATGAAACAACCAAATGGAGAATGAGTCTTATTCTTTCCTTTTCCGGAGGGGTCGCAGTGTAATTTGGCATCGAATCGGTTGGCGGGAATTTCTCTATGGACGTCAAGCCCCTGTTCGAGGAGTGCCCAGAATGCTTCATGGTCAGCCGAATTGGGGAATCGACCTGACATTCCGACGATTGCAATCTTGGACTCGGACATTCTACCAACCATTCCTCTTGGAATAGTGTTTTGCATGGAGTAAGAAATGTGGTCTTCCATCGAGAGTTTGAAGCTACCGGCATTCTTGAGTCCCGAGACAAGACTGTTTCCGAGAGCGGTTGGTCCCATGGCAAGGACTCTAACTTCGGTTTGTTCAGACTCTCGAACGTCTGCAACAGCCAGTTTCACCAACCGGTCCCATTTCACCTGCTCTGCCAAAATTTCCATAATGGAGTTTCTGAATAGGTCGACTGTTGGTATACTTTCCTTATGTGCAGGGGTTCCAACGAGTGGCAAGACTGATGAATAGCTGCTCAAGCTTTCCACAATTGATGGTGACAAAATTCTCTCGATGTCTTGTGGGTTATAAAGGTGGGCAGCATGATATGGCCCTCTAATGCTGATTTCGCGTCGCTGAAGATTTTGGAATGCCTCACAGTTTTCAAAAAACTGAGCTCGGAGGGTAGGTGTTCCACTGATTGTGATCGAGGTGGTACCAATGGCACTGATGTACAATCTCGTTGATTGAACAAGTCCCCTTGACTCATTAAACTCCGCCAAAGCATGCTCTGCTGCCTCTGGGCTTGTGCCCATTACGATTGTTGACCAGGTCTTTTGTCTATCACTCGCGGTTTCCAATTGGTTTCCAACCGCTGCAACTCTTGATCCCAGCCTGAAGGCAATGCGTACTGCTTGCACAGCCAGGGGAATAAGAGATGTAAGCGATTTGCATGATGCAACTGCGGATGCGGCAAGTAGCCCAGTGCACACTGCAAGTACTTCAGTACTAGAGGGCTCCAAGTATGCAAGTGGGTTCTCCTCGAAGAATCTAGGAAAGACAGGTCAGCTCAAGTATTCTTGGTAAATTTCATCTACAAAACTCTATACATACCCAATAAAATGTGTCAATTGAGCCAAGCAAGTAATGGCGCTTTCGACTGCCAAGTCCGGGTGGTCGGCTTCGAAATATCGCTCAGTGAACTCGGAAACACTTGAGAAAACAGCAACATGTTGTCGGGCAGTCGATGGAAGTGATGAAAGTTCATCTTGAAGGGCGGCATGGGCCTGTTCTAAAAAGGTGCTTAGGATAGGACAGTTCTTGCGACGAAGTGCTTTCTTGAGGAATGACTGGCAGTCTGCAGTTTGATCTCCGAATAATATAACATCCATCTTGAAAAAATTATGCGACCCGCGCTATTACTATGGAGTGCTTGGAGTCGTTGAAGTATTGGAAAAGATTAGTAGATTGGAATGAAGAACGAATGCTGGATGGAAAGTCAGGAGAACGAAAGTGCGATATCTAATTTCACGAGTACCTGACAGTATACATATATACAAGTTCAGATCTTCACATGGTCATAGATACTTTTTCCGGAAGCCATGTATTTTTAACCCTACATCTTGTTTCAACTGCATCTACCTTATCCACATGGTAGAAGTTCACGATAGTGCACCAACCCCGTCAACTCTTTGGGAATATTACAGTAAGATTCTGGGCGCTCAAGCTCTTCAGTGACGCTAATTCCTCGTAATCAAAAGAGGTACTATTACTGGCGATCAGAATCTCGATCCTAAATTGACGTGCCGGGCAAAAGTCAGGTATACATGAGACTATCGAAAGATGACTTGAAACACGGAAAAGTGTGGTCGAACTTCGACGCCCTTGATTGCTTGCGAGAAGCATTGTCGAGAGACTGATGTTTGCACTGACAAACCTTGCTAGATACCATGACTACGCTAGCTCATTCTTGAAGAGGCTTAAACGTTGTAAAGAAGTGGGGATTGATTAGGTACGTATCTTATCAAAGAGTTGCAAGTGTCATTCTCAATTCTGCTCGACTGAGCAAACACTGTGTAACAGTACCCTACACTTACAATTGCATACGTCTTGCATGCTAATGGGAAAATCGATTCGATGCAGTTGTGAATTGGTTTCCAGCTATTGATATTCCCTTGTTCCGCTAAATGTCGATCATAGCATAAGAGATGATTTGGCAGAGTTACCCCTGCACGGATCCCCGTTCTGGAAAAGGCGGACAATTCTGACGCTTTGGTACCACCGATTACAGTGCAGTGCTAAGTAGTCTAAGTTGTCACTACTCGAGTACCTAATCATAGTTTTGTTTCTTCTTTAGAGATTTGCTCATGTTTATTGCGTTAATGTCCCGGCAGGCCACGCAGATCAACAAGAATTAAGGAAGATAAGCTTTGAGATTTCTTTTTCTGAATTTGCATTGCATACGCTCATTGGTTCGCGAACAGAAACAGAATATCTTTCACGATAAATCTTTAGTTCCCAGATGCGTGGAACCAATGGGTCTTGTTAAGCCTCTTGAATTTACTTTTTAAAATAGACCGCTTGAATATGAGAGCACCGAGTAATTAGGTCATCACCGCAATCATCTATTCTCAGCAAAAGAATTGTTATCGGTCCCGAGTTAGTCATCGTCTATCGAGTGATCGATGTTTGGACATTGCTCAGGCAAAGCAACCCTTTCATTTTAAATATGACTACAAATAAATACGATGTGTATTTGACAGTTAGTCTTGTATCAGGAATTGAACAGTTTCCGAAGAATGGGTACTGGCATGTGATTTTACGGGGATTTTGTTCAGTACAGCTTCTGTTCGATAAGTCGATAAGGCAAGCTCTCAGTTCCACAAATCGCTGCAGGTATTATGATGAGGTTGCATGATGCTAAATGTTGCGAGTTGTGTCAAATATTTCTCATTAATTTTTGAAACAGACAGATTTTTGAAACCCCCACCCCCAAAAACGGCATGTTTTGACTCTTTTCGCAATACGAAACAAATAAATTTTCAACAACCGATAATATTTCTTCAATTTAAAAGACACCGCTTGACGAATGAATTAATAAATTTGCTTCGCCACATCAAATTTCTGTGGGCTTTCTTCGTAATGGTTAATTTATTTCAATTTGAGGGCTGGAATTTGCCCATTACTGGGACAAGTGAGTTTACGAGGACACTACATAAAAAAAAGATCGCAGCACTCTCTAGGTGCCCAGACGGCATAACTTGTAGGTGATTGATTGTTTCAAAGCCACATGCAATGTTCTACAGTCTACAGATTTGTTTATGAGTTTTTACTTGCCTTCATTTAGTTAAAACCTCAGCCGAAAATCCTTTCTCAAGTCAGCCTTAGGGCTGATCCTAAGAGTTTAAGATTTGGCTTCAACTACACAGATCTCCAAACTTGGCAACCATGATTAGGATGCAAATGTACAAGGAGTAAGGCCAAAAACAGGGGAAGCGAAACTTAGTGACCAGTCTAGGGTCCCACCGTCACTTTATCGATTAGCGGGTTACGCTAAAGGCAGACTTCCACCGCAAAGATCAGACTTCAATGATTTTTGTTAGCATGCGAGTAGAATTCCACTCGCGTGTCAAAAATCTAATGGTGAAATATTTCCGGAGACGGCGGGACTCAGATTACCGGTGAGCAACACGTCAATATCGGACCCAGGATAAGTGACTGGTGGTTAATCTGTATGGTTGATCGGTTCCATACATGTCATTTGAGAACGTTCTCGATCCGATGGATTGATGACGGACTGATTTACGAACTTTACTTTCTTATGCTGCCTAATCTACCGCTCTCCCGCGCAGCCTTCTTCTTGTTGGTTAAAAGTGTAACTCCTAGCTAAACTTTGAGTCAAAATTCACAACCAATGATGATTCGATTGTTCACAACAGGTAGCTTAGAAACCACGGTTCTGCCGGTAATAGGAGTATATATTTTCTAGGCTAGATGGGGTTTCGGTAAGATTCACGCTATGCATACGATGGTATCCGAACTATGCGGGACTGCTGTGACAGCCGCACTAGTTAGGTACTAGGCTAATAATCAACAAGCGACAATCCAGCCATCCTCATAAAACTTTCCCGTTGATCTGAGTAACGACCAAATTGATTGAGGTGAGCTCATGAATCTCACACACAGACTAATGCACAATTTACTTTTCTGTGAACCTTTTTTCATCACCTTTTCAGTGCTGGATAAGGCCGACTTTTTACTGTGCACATGTTTGCATGTACGAATTCTATCTTCACTGGTTTACCGAAAATCGAGTTCTCAAGGACTAAGATTGAGAATCCAAGATATTGGCGTGAACCATTGATGTATTTATGCATTCATGATGGCTGCAGGCACACGCTGTCAAACACGGCTTAAAGTCAGAGTCCATGGGATAGCCATCTCATCATAATAAGAGTTTATTTTGATATTCCAAATTCGCAGAGATTTACGGAAGAATTCATCCCACAATAGGCTGCAATTTCAGAGCAAAGCCACTTCAGACAATCATCTCATCGTAATCAGCATACCATGACTTTGCGAACAGACAGAAAGTTCCCGAAGATTGCATTATGCGACAGGCTGTAGGTTCATTGAAAAGCCGCTCTTGCACAGTTGATAACCATGTCATAATAATGAGTCTCATATGATATTGCAAGCAGAAAGAAAGCTCGGGAAAAATGTTTCCTAGTATGTGATAGTTCATCATAGCCAAGTAGGTGAATATGATCGCTAGTGCAGTAGTATAGAAGTTCCCAATGTGTCAAATCGATACAGGTGAAGCTAGAATTGTGATTTGCATGCTTATGTGTCATCTCAACTCAGGTGCAGCGAGAGTTGATTTGCATACTTACGTGTCATATTTTGACACAGGTGAGGCTGAAATTGTGGTTTGCACGCATAAGTCTTTATGTACAACTTCGAGGATCTTGATGATAAACACGCAAGAATTGTCCTGTATGCAGGCAACACTCGAGACAAGCATCATAATATAAGACCTAACTGCACGTGAATTTGACATCACCATGGAATGGAAGCTCTAAAGGCACCTTTAGCATCAGATGCTATACTAGCAGATGTATGATTCATCAATTTTGCCTGAGAGCAAGTTCACCACGATAATATGCCAATCTTACATAAATGTCTGAGAAAGCTTTCTCGGTGTACTTAACCGCCGCCATTATTGCTCGCATTCGAACTTTATTATCGAAAACGCTGTAAACTTTGGCACGGACTTGATCGATATTCGTAAGGGATTGTTCCATATTTTCCTTCAGCACAGAAATATTTCTCCACAGCCTCAACAGCCTGATTGAAAGACAGCAGATAAATACCCTATGCTTTGGTCGTTTATTCAAGAGGCTATAGCTTCTCGTCAACATATTGCGTATATATGTCAGCGAGACCCTTGTTTACATTCCCGTTTCTGTCCTCTGTGTGGAATTCTTTTTGCGGACATTTCGGAAAAATTTTCTTTCCGTTTTAGGAAACATCCAAGCGCAGTCTAAGGTCGTAATTCCCGTTTGGGTGGTGACGGAAATTGAATACGAAGTTTTGAAACGAAATTCCGACTCTCGGACACGACTGAGTAATACTCGGCGAAAGCATTTATCTTTCTGTGGCTTGAGCCTCGTATTTTGTATGATCGAAGTGGCAATTCAATACGATTAATTTTTTCTAGAAGGATTGAATTTTATTCTGGGGAAAGATTGAGGCTTATGTTAAGTCAATTTTGAACCTCAAAAATTGTTCTTGTGAAGAAAGCTACGTTCGAATTTAGTTCGATGGCATGGACTGCTTGGAAGTGGGCAGCAATGTGAATTCATAACCTATTAACCTCTCAATCGCAAGGACAATCCCGTTTTCTTGAAGTGATTTCTTTCAATCGTAAAAAAAAATCCCGCCTTATTGTTATAGCTACAAAGAATCTGCCAAGGGAAAACTGCAGACCGAAATGTACCGGTATTGTGGTTCACAAAGTTCCATTTTTCGGCCGAACAACAAGGAGGAGAAAACAAGTTCATGGAATCAAGTTGCAAGGCCACTGTTTCACGGGCTCAAATAAACTGGAGTTCCAAACGAATATTCAATGTGCCATTGATCCCGGGCTCGGAGTTGATAGATAGTGGATTTGCCACCAACTGACACCATGACTGTCTTTCTCACGAACTGACAGATGTCAAGTCAGGAACTCATGTTGTGGTACATCACGTCCCGGCTCATGTTCATTCACTGTCATGTCAAACCTGTCAATGTAAGAGGTTGCGAGGTATCTTAGTCATTCTTTTTGAAACGCGGAGTTGCGAGGGGTCTCAAAGACCAGGGCTTCTTCTAGCGAGGAATTTTCGACCTATCCCTTTTGAAAACTTCGACGTCATCCTTGAAGTATGTTGAATCTAGGTCTATTGTGAATAACTTGACATTGTGATACCTGGGGATGCGAGCATTTCACGGATATTTTCTTTACTCGGGAAACAATTTGAATGGGATCCGGACTCCAGTTGTGAGAGAGGTATGAGGAGAAGCACCGATGCGGTGACGAGTGGAATGGTACAATTTCCACGTTGATATAGTCAGATAGCCAAGCTCATGTAAAACGTTGATATCTGTCAAAACAATACATTATTATACAAATCTTATTTTCTTTCATTTCTAGAGTGATTGCCAGGTGCATCTAATAAACAGTCAATATGGGGAATAGTCAATCACAACAAGCTACAACAGCGCCGTCGCTGGCAACGATGGCTCAATCTACGGCAAGACTTTCTTCCTCGCGGCAAATGACCATGAGTGCCATCGCGTCGCCCATACCAGCCGTCTCCCCTACATTCCCTAATGGGACATTCACACAGTCGACGTCTTTGAAATCGGTTTCTACAGAGCAGATAATGTCAGCAATTACACAAGCTGCTGCTCCAGCTGCCGTTCAACCGCAAGGAACAGTCACAATAGAGATCACCACAACACAGGCTGCTGCTCCAGCTGCAGTTGAGCCTCAAGCAACGACAACGATAGAGATAACCACAACAGAAACCGTCACCGCACAATCACAAATAGCTTCCTCAACGATGCCAAGCGAGTCCTCCACTTCCAGCACCAGCACAGATAAAGGAACAACAGGAACAGCCAAACAAGCAGGGCTAAATTCACCCGCTGACGACAAACCACCTGCCGCATCTCCGGCATTGCAAGGCGCACAACTAGATCCTACAATACCTACAACTACCCAGCCAAAAGTCGGACCTTTCTCACCCGTCGCAGCAATTCTTGGAGGAATCCCGAATAAAAATGTCGATGTACCGATTACAGTTGTGTTTCTGATTTTGTTTATTGTGGGAGCTGCATCACATTTCATTAGACATGAAATCAACTCGAAGAGGGGACATAAGTTTGTTATTTCAGATATGATTTTCGATTTCTGTATGGTTAGGAATGTAAGTTCGAAATCTGAGTGTTGCTCAAAGAGCATCAAGTGAAATGAGCGCTGACATACATAGGTAACTTGTATCATGAGAATTGTGTGGGCGTTTCGTCCTGAGAATAATAGTATCGTTGTTGCGGCTTTGATTTTTGAAAACGCTGGGTATGTAATCTTACCATTTCCAAATCAATTATGGAACTTCAGTACTGACGAACAACCAGAGTTGTCGTTCTCTTCGCCGTAAACGTAATATTTGCCCAACGAATTCTCCGCGCAACCCATCCAAATATCGGCTGGAATCCCATCGTCTCCAAAGCTTTCCTCGCGATTTTGATATCCGTCCCCTTTATCATATTCTGGAACATCATCTCTCTCACTGTCAGTTTTTTCACTCTCAATCCTCGCTCTCTTGAAACGACGAAGAATCTCCTCTTGTTCGGTTCATGTTGGACACTTTTTCTCTCGCTCTTTCCTGCGATTTTCGTCACTCTTGCCACCGCAATTCCATCTTCTACTCCCGTTGAGAAATTCGGCGCCGGGAGATTTAGAATGAAGCCGATAATTCTTATGCTCGCTACTGCACTTCTAGTCACTGGGGCAATTACACGTCTTCTAGGAGCTGTGATTGAGAAACCAATCAGTGCACCTAGTCATCTATTCAGCAAACCCGTTTTCTATACTACAGGATTTATGCTTGAGATTATAGTTGTGTATGGATATTTATTTCTACGCGTGGATTTGAGATTTTGGGTTCCGAATGGAGCAGGTGGTCCTACTGCTCAAGGAAGCGCAGGATCATATACCGTGAAATCTGAGGATGATGAAGAGAAGCTCGTTGATGGATCTACTGATGAGGGAAAATTACGCCCACGCTCAAGTCTTTATGAGAAATTGTACGGGAATGTTGTGATAGGATTGGATACCAATATTCCTGTATCTTCAGCTGAGAAGGTATCTGCAGCAATTGCTGATTTAAGTGTGAGTACTAGGGGAGAGATATTCGGAACGCAGGTTGAGAGTCCAAGTGAGGATGTTGTGTTATATGCTTTTAGGGTTGGGGGATCTGAAGATGGAATGCCCATGAGACCACCGCGTGCTACTTCGTGGGCGGAGAAATCAGGAGGTGTAGGGGCTAATGTTGAAGAGTTTATGTGAGAATTAGATGGGTAGAAGGTGTATGTTTTGCACACAGTAGATGGGGTTAAATATTCTAAAAGTAACGGCGGGACCGATTTCAATTGTAATTTTAGTTTTATTATATAGGCTTATGGTTAAAATTTAGAACTTTGCCTCTGAGAGATTGTAACTCGATGTTCAAATTGCATGCACTGCTATGGGAAATACTTCGTTCGAAAACAACTTCATAATCACAAGGTTCGAGTCCATACACGATCTACTTGAATCACAGACATTCGACGAGGAAAACCTCAAAGACCCATAACCAGATGTCCTTTAACGCGTCGGAAGTGGCTGTCTGAAAGCACGATAGATTTCCCCTCCCCAACACTAGTCCTAGATTTCAAAATGACGCCCTATCCTTCCTAGCTACTATGGTATGATTGTCCACTTCTAGAACTTTCCCTTCCAAGTCTTCCAAGTTCTGACCCCTCCTCGCAACACTTGAAACAAACAAGCGATCAGCCGACCCCATTACTGCCGCCACCTACCTATGCTAACATCGATGATCAATCTCGAACATTATCCGACACCGAGCAACCAACCCCATTACTGTCGCCACCTATCTATCCGGACATCGACGGTAATTCTCAGACATAATTCGAGATCTATCAAGTGAAACATGAACTTGGAGGATGCATCGAGATCGAGACTGAGATAGAACTTGACGGGATCATCTGCTTCAAGTTTGACATTTACGCCGTTCCAAGGAAATCGTCGAGTAGGTTTATCGAGCACAGGCAGTGCAATACTTTACTACCAAACCCTTTTAGCTATTTGAGAGAGAGTTGGTAGGTTTGACCATCATGGATACATGAAACTATAGAAGGTAATATGTTTCTAGTTTTGTGGCTATGCATCTGGCAACTTGCCTTCCTTCTCCATCACAGCGAGTCTCATGTTCAGATCTACTGCAGCATCCAGCCAATACAATGACACATGAAAGAAATGCAACAAAGTTTCCCTAATCCTGGCTCTGCAACCAGCCTAATCATATTATTCTACGCAATGACATAGCACCAAAAACACAACAACTAGATATCAAACAAAACCGAACAAGATGTGCTAGGAATGCCATTCTCACTTCCCTGTCTTATCTGACTACACTTAATTATTGATACTATCAACAAATTCCTTAAACTCCTTTGCCACAGATTCCGGCGCCTCAATAGCATGCCAATGACCCACCCCTGGAAGAACCCTAACACATTTCTTCTGTGCACTCACACCCGCTTCATCATGAATCATTTTACACCCCTCATAAGAAGCCGTCTTATCCTCACTACCAGCGAGAATCATCATCGGTACGTCGATTTTAGCATAATCTGGTCTACTAGCCGAAGCAATAACTCCACATGATGATATGTAGCCCTGAGCACTAGTCCCAAGAATTAAACTCCTGATAAAAGCTTTCTGGGTAGACGTAGCTTGAGTACCTGTAGCAGCCTCTGGTATCGAATTGGCCAGCGGTTCAAGTCCATCTATCATAATTAGTAATCCGACTTAACCCCAATTCTAAAACAAAGAAACTCTCATACCTTTCCTAACCGTTTCAGTCCTCTTCCCAAAAACTTCAGTTAAAACTGGACTTGGCACCACAGGTCCTATTAAAACCAACCCTTCAACTCTTTGTGCGTATCGAATAGCAAGTTCACACGCAATAATCCCACCCATCGAGTGGCCCACCACCCAGACTTTTCTCTTAACTGCTGTTTCGGAAAGTGCATCGAGAAGTGCAATTGCATCATCAACAATCGACGCTACAGTTTGTGGGGAATTCGAATCGCTTAGAGAAGATAAACCGGATCCGGGCGTGTCGAGAGCAATACACGTTGAGACGCCAGAGAGGGAGGGAATAACAGTATGGTAAAATATAGACGAGGAACCCAGCCCGTGGATGAATAGTGTGGTTGCTGGGTTCTGGAGATTTTCAGTTTGCGGAGTTAGGGTGTAGAAGATTGATTTTTGGTTTAGAGTGATGAAGGGCATTATGGAGATGGAGAGTTGGATTTGATGTAGGTGATTTCTTGTATGTTTCTTTTTATTTGTTCATTTTGTGCTGAACGGGAGTTCTTTCTATAGCTTCATGCGGATAGAGATGCGGCCCACATGTCGGGGAGATAGTCGCACGTGATTTTAGAAGACATCTCAATAGAAATCCACAGCGATGTACTCGTAGTCTCGATCTGCTCGACTATGCCGAAATGATAAGTAAATAAGACTTTTATTCTCTCATTATATTTGATGCTTGAAATCTATAAACACGTGATAATGGTACTCTATTTGCTATAAACGACCCTCTGCCCAGTATGCAATGTCAGTTGTCTGGAAAAAATACATGTCCACGCATTACCACTTCTCGCGAGTCATTAACGAAGACTAGATAGGGTGTCACTCTCATGCTTACTTCCATTCCTAATTTACGAACTTGTTGGTTCAATGTAAACATATCGGACGTCCGTTGGGGTAGAATCCTCTACCCTGCACGGCACAGGATTCCATGACTCCGTTTACCGTCCTAGTACGTTGAAGGAATGAAAGGGGAAATATACGATGGAGCCAGTACCTATCGCTGCCTACAACTTTGTTGCATTTTGGACAAGGACAGCAAGGTGTACACTGTACCACAAATGGACGTGTGTCTGTCGGATAGCTGATATGGTCGGATAATCTACCGCTCATGTCATTATCCGCTTTGTTTCAATTTTGTGCGGGAACTCAGCCGATTCAATTGGTGCAATAAATTGATATGTATTGATATGTCAATGGGGCATTCTTATTTCATTTCAAGTAAAGAAATTTATATTGTAAAGTTGTAATAAATAACAGAGAAAGAAATTGTAGTGTACAATTATTGATACAAAGGGAATCCAAAATTATATACCCATCGCAGGAGTTTCGCACATCGATGAATAATTTCCTCCAACCATACTGGCCATCTTGGTCCTTTTCAGATCTTTAATCTTGACCTTATCTCTATATATGAAAGTTGAGGGATAGCGAGTTGGCAACTACCGAAAATTATTAATATATTAATTAGAAAGGAAAGAGGCCGACATACCTGGAGTAACATCTCTGCTTGACGGATTCCCAAATGTTCCGCAATATATTTCAGTCGTCCTCTTAGCCATAATCGTTGAGAACTAGTCGCGAAATCAGATGCCGCCGCTGCAAACACTGGCCATATAGCCCATACGCCCGTTACGCCCTTCCCACTTATTTTGCTATCGTTTCCACAAGAGAAATTTGAGTTCTCGGATATAGGAAATTCGGTATCTGGTGCTTTCCAGCCGAAGAAAAATGGAATGCTAGACACGATGTCCTCAATTAGTACACTTGCTTGTCGCGAAACTTTCACGTATTCGGGTGTGAGTTTGTAATCGAGGTCGGCAGTGATCCATGCGGTACATCGTAAAATAGTGGTTAGGATGAATAATCTCGAGGCGCGTACAATATTATGTGTAGTAGCCATCCACAGCTCACTGTATACATCAATTCTTCCTGGATAACAAGGTGTGGATTCCAGGTCTTTCTCTGCTGTATCATCAACCCAAGCCGCCACTTTGGGTGTCCATTCTTCAGGAAGATTGGAATACCAGTCGACGTATTCTTTTTCGATCCGTTCTGCTTTCTTCATGTGGTTGAGTACCTTCTCGATATTTTCTGTGGTATGTCCATCAAGAGTACAGATCCTGTGGGTTTCTGCGCGTAAGTCTGCAACCTTGAGATTGAGCACTAATACGTCATGTTGTACTTTATCCTCTGATGCAAAAGATGTCCACCAGTCGATGCCTTCCTTAACATCCTTCGAACGGCTGATACAATCGATAGTCTACAAATAATTAGCTTCATCTCATTCGTTGGTAACGTCAAAGAATTACCATATGCGTTCTGACTGCGTCAAATAAAGAGCGTCCGATCTTTGTATCGAGCTGGCTTTTGCCTCGATCTTTCACTAGTGCTACAGCTCCATTGATATGAGACTCCCATCCGCTTAGGGACATGGAATGAGAGCTTATTTGCTAGTCTGAGAGTAAGCATTATGCATGAAAGAATACCAGATCTAAAGTCATTTTACCTCATAGAAGGACAACAAGAACACCGCTGCCAAGGTTGCATCTTCCTTTGCTTTATGTGCATCTTGTAGATCATTGTTGATTTGATTTAAAGTCGTCACATATTGCTTATCAGCTAGAGGTAGGAGTTTTCTAGCATTTGGTTGATTCGCGAAAGCCACGAGTGCTACAGCATTTAAAGCAAGCACAAGTGACGTTTCTCTTGAGCTGGCATATACGAGTGGTATGAGGAAATCCAGATTTCCTTTGGCCGTGTGTCCTCGTGGAAGAAGAACAAAATTAGACAAGAAGAAGCAGGTGGCTTGTTGATCGATTGGGGGCGAGAACTGACGAGGGATAACGGTTTTGGGTGACCAGGGCAGCTCATTCTCGATGTCTGAGACTGGTGATATCGGTATGCTTGGCTCCGTTGAACTATAATCAGCGTACGAAGATATATAGAATGAGTTTGTGGTTGTATCGTTAATGGAATCGATAGTTCTGTAGATGATTCCATTGTCCGAGGTATTCATTCTCTTTTTCGTCGGTCGGCCATTTCCGCTTTGGCCAAATTGGTAGCTATATGAATCTACTGTGAAAGTTGGGATCTTAGTATCGAAAAACGTTGAAGACTTTCGCTTTGTGGCTTTGGTTTGATCTTTAAGTTTGAGCTCGAACTCATCGCGATAGCCTGTTGTTGTTGTTATTATTAATGACAGATTGATTATGTGTACTGGAACAACACCGTACCAGGACATTCTCGTTTTGACTTTAGACATTTAATGCATGAAGGCTTACCCTCATCACACTGAATTAATGATTAGAAACCAATGCTCCATCCTTTGATGCTCGGGTGTCGAAGCGAGAAAACATACCTTGATCCGCCTCGCTCTACATAAGTAGCATCCTTTCGATGGTTTTCCCGTGTTGACCATGACGAGATCGTCAAAAGATTTGAACCTTGATTTGAAAAGCTGTTGAAATTTCACCAGTCACAATGATTCCTTCTTGCGGTGCAAATATGATGCGAGGTAATGGCAGTTAGTTGATAAATAAGTTTGATAATCGTATTGCGAGCTGATATGTTGTGACCGCCAAGAGTCTAATCCCTTTTAATACAATTACATCAGTTGTTTCGCCCTATCCGTCGATAGAAGAGCTATGGCAGTTCTTCAAAGGATAGTTTTATGATTTGCCGCATAATCATCCAAGGTTACAGGCAGAGAATGACAGACGAGTACCAGTAAGGTGGTAACGATAAGCTAACCACGCAGGATCTCAAGCTCACATGAGACAAAAACGTAGTCCCTCACCGATATCATCCAATGATAAAGTTAACCCTCATCTGTCTGAAGACTTGTTTCGAATCGTGAGATGTTTCAAATTTTGGCAATCTGCGCTCTTAATCCAGATGAAGACCAACGCCCGGACCTTTGCAGAACATTGGAACATCAATAGAACCTCTAGAACGATGGAGGAGTTGACAATAATTGACCTTGAAGTAAAAATGATTCTTCTTCAACGCCCCAAACACCAGGGACTTCTGGGCTAGTCCATGACCGTGGCTATTAAATAGTTTGAACTAAATATCACATGTACCCACAACTCCATTTGAAAGTCCCTGAAATGTGACAGCTATGCCTTTAGAGAAACACTCTTGAAGTGATGAGAATATTAAACTCCAATCCATCTCGCACCGGTTATGAGTTTGGATGGAATGACAACAGAACACACATCGTCAATGGAGCCAGCCTTCTTGCTGCGTAGTCCTACTCGAGTACAGTCCTAGATATATCTGAGCGCCTGGATATCACGTGAAAGCTGTGACCATTGCTGAAAATTCCTTGCTTCCTTTTTTTGTTTGAAAGAAACTGCCATGTAGCATTGAGAAGACTTCACTCGAGTGCGGTATCTACCGTGTTGACCTCGATGGAAAGAACATCGAGGGAACGCCAAGATATCTGGAAGTAAGAACACGAGATTCGAATCATAATTTGATGTGTATTGGTGATTCATGTAGCAAGATACGCAAGTATTACGATATTAGGAATGATGAAGTTGAGTTCAATGACATCCTTGGAGTTTTCAAACTCAAACCAATCGACCCTCTATAAAAAGTAACATGATTCGAGATACAGTACTAGACCGATTTAGTAGAGTCACGTGTACCTTGGCAGACTTTCCCCACTCTGAATCATGTTCCTCTCTGATGATTTGTCTACATTTTCTTGATAATCAAATCCATTTTGCTATTGACAATACTTAGGCAGAGTGTTGGTTAATGCCAATCGAGTTTCAACTATACCTCAGCAAGATTATTTCCGTACCACGATGGATATTTCTTCCACTTCAGAAGTTTCAGGCACTTTATCTTCAACTGTAGGTCAGGAAAATGTGACCAATGCTCGTCGAGCCCCGAAATCTCGTCAGGGTTGTCAAAGATGCAAGACCAAACGTGTAAGACTCGCTTGTCAGGAACATAATAACTTGAGTAATGACATGACGGTAGTTAAAATGTGATGAGAAGAAGCCGCATTGCCTTCAATGCGTCAAACGAAAAGCAGAGTGTTGCTATGCTTCACGACGACTAGTTTGGTCGACAAAGCATGAGAAGATTCTTGTTGAGAATAATGATAGACCACTACCATCTTCAGCAAAAGCTCTAAAGAGACAGTTGGAGGTCGGCTTGAAATCTTCCGTGGATCAAATGCCCGGCAGAAGAGTGACGGAATGCAATACAAAAGAAGATGATTCAGAAGTTATTGAACATGCCGAATCCTGCAAAGGAAGCCAAAATGGATCTATACCGAGCCCTGAGACTACGGTTCGGAGATTGTCCACTCCGACTTTTACTGACAGTCTTTCCGCCATTCGGTATCAACTGAATAACTCGGCTGTACCTGAGTTTCTCGTTCATCTTCCAACCATGCTTGTGGAATACTATTTTGGGTATATTTGTGTAATATTCTCCTCATTTGATGGTATTTTTAATCCGTTTCGGTCTACCGTTGGCCAACTTTGGGACGACTCAGCACCGATATACTACGCTATTCAGAGCATGGCCGCTGCTTATCTTTCACATGACTTCCCACGCATGTCCGTTGTCGGAGCTCAGATGCAACGAGAGACATTTAAGTGTTTATATCAATCGAACCGTGCTGGGGTAGAATCTCATGATAACATTGACAAGACTCTCTTGACTGTACTTTTGGTTGGTCAAACTACAGCATGGCACAATCCTCGAGATTTAGGTCTAGCACATCTGAAGACGGCTAAGAGATTGTACAAGCAACGCCTATCACGACAAGGTGCGAATTCAGATAACAAAGTGCGCCGACAAAATGAGTTTTTTCAGCAGTGTATCTTGTACTGGGATATGTTGGCTGGATTTGTTGAAGACGAAGAAAACATCGCCATGCTAGAGAAGGACAGTACGCTGGTAGAAGGTGTTATCGCCCCAAATACAGACCACCAAATATTTCCTCACCCCTGGACTGGAGTGGCGCCGAAGATTCAGCGATTATTCGCGCAGGTTGGAAGGTTGATTCGGTCTTATCGAAAGTCAACATTTAATTCAATTCCAAATATTGCTCTCAGTGATCCATTCTTTGATTTCAATTCTATACCTCTTCAATCAACTGTCTTCGCTAGCATCGAGTGGACTAACAGAGCACGGCATTTGGAAGAAAAATTACTGGCAGTAAATTTACCAACCGAAACCGAACTTGTCGATGCTGGTGACGAAAATACACCCGTAAGACAGTACATCCTGCTAGCGGAAGCATATCGATGTGCTGCTCTCCTAGAGATATATCGTATATTTCCTTCAATCTATTTAAATCGACAGCCTGACTCTCAAGAAATATTATCCTTGCCAGTTTCGCATTCCGTTGAGGAATTTTTGATATCGCTTGCGTTACATGTAACATCTATTCTCAAGAAAATACCGTCAACATCCGGTACTCGATGTCTTCAGCCTATTGTCATGATTGTTGCTGCAAGTGAGCTTAAACTCTCTACAGCATCAATGAACGCATTTTCTATCGATACACCTTTCGGAGCAATCCAGTTCGAGGGACCTGGTTACAGACATAGCTCCACCTCAGGTGGTGCAGCAATTTCCAATAGCATCACTAATTTTGAAGTGGATATTGCGGCAGCTCGTCGGTTCATCATCACTCGCTTTCAAGAGTTCAAACTATCTTTACCTGCGAAGCCCATGACGAAAGCGTTAATACTGATAGAAGAGACTTGGGCAAGGGCCGATATTGGACAAGAAGTATTCTGGAGTACGTTACCTTACTTTGTCACAAAGATTGTGTCAACTTCACCTTTATACCTTTTAGCTTTGCCTTGATATTATGTAGTTTCCTCACCATTAAAGTATATACTAACTCATTATGTGTGTAGTGGATGTGATGTCAGAAATGAATCTGGAATGCATATATGGCTAGATTATTTCATTCAAGTTACCCTCACACATGGAAACACGAGAACTTCATCAATCATCATTTACAGGATCAAATCAATATTTAACGATGTTGTTATATTTTTCATTCGTTCTATATGTCCCTAGAATTTTATCTTCTATAAACCGGACGAGGTACTCCTGCAAAGAACCGACAATTCATGATGCATAACTCCAACTTCAGATCCACGCGATATTACTATTTTACTTTCCACCACCATTGAGCTGAAGAATTTGTCCTACATAACGTTAGTCACACGAATAATTATTTTTCATGATAGACCTTACCATTGACCCATTCAGATTCAGGGCCTGCCAAGAATGACACAACTCTTCCGATATCTTGTGGAACACCGACACGTCCAAGTGAGCATACAGAAGCAAGCCCCTTGTCAATAATATCTACATCCATGCCTTCAAATCCACCTGGGACGTAATGCCATGCATTTCTGTTCTATGTTAGCATTGCTTCTCTGGACTAGGCTCTAGAAGAACTTACTGCTCGTACATATCGGTTTTGATTCCACCGGGAGCAATACCGTTGCATGTGATCTTCTTTTTACCACAGTCCTTGGCGAAAGATCTAACGAAACCTTCGACGGCCGCCTTACTTCCAGCGTACAAAGCATGATTTGGTACACCGGACATATTGGCAGCGATAGAAGACATCAAAACAATCCTTCCGTATTCCTCGAGATGGATAAGAGCTTGTTGAGCGACAAAAAACTGAGCTCTGGTGTTAAGGCCGAAAACTCTGTCGTAATCCTCTTCGGTAACATCTTCCTCCTCCTTAAAGATTTCGGTACCCGAATTGCTCATAACAATATTGAGCTTTCCGAAATGTGCCTTAGCCTCCTCGAACAAACGTCTGACTTCTGGGACCTTGGAGACATCGGCTTTGATAGCAAATCCCTTGCTACCGAGTGCCTCAATTTCCTTAACAACTTTTTCAGCTGGTCCGGCAGAGTTGGCATAATTGATAACAACGCTTGCACCACGGGCAGCAAGCTCAAGAGCGATACCTCGACCAATTCCACGACCAGAACCTGTTACGAGGGCGACCTTTCCCTCAAGAGTCTTGAATGGTGCTGGTGATGCAGACATTATGTTTTTATAGATATTTAACGTAACGTAAGAATGGGTATATGATATGAAAGTACAAAAGATGCAAGAAAGATTATACAGTAATATAAAGCGTGGAACGATAAATGAAGTTGTATATTGAAATGGGCAATGAACATCTTATATCACTGGACAAACCCGGCCACGACAGCTCCTCGGACCTCTCGGTCTTCGGGCGTACATAAGAACGCGGCGAGGCTTTAGAGGCTTCCATTCCATTCATAGGCAGTGCTCGTGCAGTCTGAAATTCTTGTGTATACTGACACCCATGCAATTCCGATGTGATGAATCGCTGATGAGAATAAGAAAAGTACGAATTACAGATCATCACTATTACCCGATAGGGTATCAATAAAAGGCAGGGCCCAATAACTTACGAACTCCAGACAATCATAACTCTACAATTTACAAATTCCCCAATTTATATTTATGACAATTGTTGATAATATGTTTCAACAATTCTCCGCACGGCAATGCACGGATTTTGGTAGTAGGATCAAGTGTAGTCCGCTCACAGACTAGGGCAGCTAGGTAAGCGAAGGCGGCTTTGCAAGCTGAAGGCCTGATCATTTTCCAATCATATCACTCATAGAAACTAGATCCTTTCTTCCTCGAGAAGTTCTATTCTACTTTCAGGTTATTAATCATCTGATCTGAATCCCATTGAGTTTGGTGAACGGGAAATATTTCCGAATTAATACGAGAAATTGTCAAAGTTGTTGGGCGATACTATTACATGCATTGAGTGAGGGCCGCTTTGGCTAGGCTGCTGACTACTATCTTTAGGGTTGAAACATCCCCACATTGAGGTCACTCTCCACTTGAACCCATGTCTTTGGATCGACATTGATAACTTCATGATTCAGTTTGACAGATCTAACACCAACATAGTAGCCATTCACCATGAAACAATATCAAAAGCGATTGCGAGATGCAGCCAGAAAACAACATGCAGTAACACGATCCCAGCAAAGTCCGGACTAATCTCATCGTCATCAACCTCATCATCACCATCTCAGCCTTGGCTTACGGAGCTCCAACCATTGTTGCGATGCGATGAGAAACAACAAATTCCTCTACAGTTCGCTTTAGTTGTTTCAGATCCGTCCAAAAACTGGAGGAAGTCCGAACAAGATTCGGTATTGACAGCATTCTACCACACTATCACTAGGATAATGTTTATTGTATCCATTAGAAAAAAGGTACCAGGGGTCATGGCGTGCATATTCGTCCCGGAGGTTGTACAAGCAGCCGGACTCGGGCTCAGGAAATTCACCAAAGAGCGAGGCCGCGAGGGATCGAAGCGGCGTGAAGCTCAAGCTCAAGATAGCCCATGCTTGGATCGTTAGTTCTAGCAGTGTACATATATGATGTAGAAGTCGTCGTTGTTCTTTCAGTTTTTTTTTTGACATTCCGTTCACACTCGTCTTCATATTTACATCAATATCTACCTCCAAACAACACATCCTCGATCAACATGGCTCAAGGCAGAATTTCATTTGAGGGTAAGCATTTTATACTTTGTCTTCGGACAATAGATTGATGATAAGGAATAATGCTAACAAGATATAGATTACCTCGACCTCACAGGATTAGTCTTCGATTGGGGTGACAGCTACGATGCAAAGGTAACCCAACCCCATACTTCCCTCCCACCTAGTCCCCCACATCTCCTAACACTCCCACAGGACTGGAAAAGACTCGAATCCATCATCGCACCCGAGCTCCTCGTAGACTACACCACCATTGGTAAAGCCCGCTGGGAAGCCATGCCCGCCTCCCAATTCATGGCCATGGTAACCGATGACGATTTCCTCGGCGATCCCTGCGTCAAGACCCAACATCTTCTCGGTGCTACCCGCTGGGAAAAAATCTCGGACGATTATGTCATTGGTCATCATCAATTGAGAGCTGGTCACCAAGTATATGTAAATGCGGATTTGGTGGAGATCAAATTGAAGGGTCATAGTCATGCCACCAATGAACATTATTATAGGAAGATTAATGGGGTTTGGAAATTCGCGGGGTTGAAACCACTTGTGAGATGGAACGAGGGTGATGGAGAGAATGATTTCTTGAGGGTTTTCAAGGGAAGTTACAAAAAGTAAATGGGAAAAGTGATATCTAGTTAGGTTAGGTGTCTGGGGTATGAAAGGTCGCTTTGGAGTCTTCAGGGATGATAGCTTTTTGGTGTTGTTGAGGTCAATTTATCTATTATTCTACATGATTGTTCAATGTTTGAGTGAGAAGTTGATTTCTTTTTTAGATGATAAAGTTGTCATTCTGTTCTGAGTTTTATCCAACACTGGTCTGAGTTTTCAACCTGGTTTTTTATTGCACATCGATATCGAGGAGCTCGATGAGCAAGAAATCATACCAATTTCCTCTACAATAACGTTTGTGCTGTTACTGAAGATACTATACACATCATCCCAAGCTTTGCTGTCGTGAAAAACTCATTACATATCTCATCATATCAAATCTTCTAAATATATTGTCCTAACCATAAAACCTTTCATACAATATAAAGCCTACAATATCATACCTGTCATCTCATCCATCCCATACCCCCACAACCTTTGAACAACCTTCCCCCCCTCCCCAAATGTCATCACGTCAACAGACTCAACACTCTCAACACATACACGCTATAAACCCCATTTTTGAGTTTCCCATATCGAAAACTCAAACTTATCACCTGAAAGTACCCACCTACTATATACATATTCCATTATATATCTTATCAATATCACATCCATCATTCGAAATCATTGCCGATTATTTAATGTATCATCCTCATCCAATATATCATTCACATTCCATCCCATCCCATCAATCTACACAATAACCTCAATCAAACTTCCAATTTCTTTCCAGGCTTTTTCGAGCTTACAATCCCATATCTCAATTCCATATCTCGAGAAGAATTAAAGAGTAAGATAATAATATTATAATATCTACAACTTCGGATTTTTCAAATATTATAAGGAGATATATTGTAGAGGAAGTTTTAACATTAATATTGAGGATTGAGGATGAGTGTTTTTGTGTGTTGTGTTTTTTATTGCAGAGGGTGGTGTGTGGAATATGGAATATAGGATATGGGATATATTGTTAAAGATTTATAATATATTGAGAAGATCGAAAGAACTGGTATTTTGGATAACTTTGTACGGTATGCATGCACATATCCACCTACCTACGTAGGTATCTACAAGAAAACATACCCTCCGAACCAAACTCTTCCACTCAAGAATCTGTACACTGCGGAGGATGAGAGGAGAGGAGAGGAGATTCATTACATACCCATCATATGGTAACATCAGAGAGTCGTGGGAAACTCATTTTTTTCACATCCCATTTTCCTTCATGGTTTTCGAGTAATATTCAGCATCTTCTTAATACTTACTCAAAAGTCGACAGAGAGTAAGTGAATCATGAGACAGGAAGCGAGAAGAGAATAAAAGAACAGAGGGGAGTATAAAGCCCCTGCCCTCTACCATTCGTATCCTTTTCTTGCCCCTCTCTCCTATTGGTCCACATCCCAATTCTTTGTCTGTTTGTTGCATATCTAAAACCACGGCGAGCTCGCTGTTTCCGCCTGATACTTTCGGGACGTCTGATTTATTCCAGCGTGGTTTTCTGCTTCCCTCCCTCCCCTTGAAATTTTGATTTCCTCCTTGAACTCCCACCTTGAAATTGAATTCCTGGTTTGTGTTTAGCACTCCTCGCACGAGCGTTTATATGCATTCTGCCTACCCAAAGATAATTTTTTGTTGATCTCGAAGCTTTCCTCTATTTTGTTTCTATCTGATAAGTTATAAGATAGATATACATACTCATCGAATGCCAACTCTCCCATAACTCATAACCCATATCCCACAACCCACAAACCGCTACACCCCAATCCCAACCCCAACTCCAACACCCTCACCCATCAAATTCCATTCCCTCCCCATCTCCCTCCACCTTTCCAACCATAAAACCCCCCCCCAAAAGCCTCTCAACCTCACCTCCATCCTCCAACTCCCCAATCCAACTAACATACTGATCCGGTCTCACCAACACCATACAACCCCTCTTCTTATCCACACCAAAACCCTCATATGCCTTCCCATACCCTTCATGATACGAAATATCATCCACATAGACTTTACTATAATTATAACCATCCCTTTTACTCCAAGGATGGAAGATTTCCGGAAGATCTAGAAGTTCGATATTTATTCGCGGTGCGCTATGGATCATCAGAATTTCGATTGCCGAATCAGTTCCGTTGGTTCCTAATGTATATTTTGCCGCGAGAGTTTTTAATCCTTCACTGAGAGTTCTGATTAGAAACATTTGATTCCCATTTGATATATCTCCTGCGAAAACTACAATTCTCCAACGTCCATCACTTTTTAAGAGTTCTTGAAAATGCCAAGGTCTCGCATCTGATTGATTGAGAACTTTGAAACTGGGCATTCGCATTCCGATTCTGATATTACTGGCCAAGTGCTGTTTCCCTATAACTCTAGCGTTAATGTTCTGGGCAACTCCGACCTCATAACCTTGTGCTGCAGCATCATCTTCTTTGGCAACAATGATACTAGCGCCGTAATTGACAGATACACCACTAGCAAACAAATTCCCCTTCTCGAGAGCATCTTTGAACTCTTCCATACTGATACCCTCTTCATCCATACTGATACCCTCTTCATCCATAATACCTTTTGCTGGACGACCAGAAAATAATCGAGAAAATTTATGGTCAAAGGCGATCAGTTCTTGAGCAACGGCGCGGCGTTCAGATTTATACGTTCTCAAAATGGATCGATTAGCAGTTCCATTAAGAACGGCAGCTATTTTCCATCCCAAGTTATATGTATCCTGCATACTAACATTCATTCCTTGTCCAGCTTTAGGTGAATGGGTGTGTACTGCATCACCAGCCAGGAACATACGATCGTATTGAGAAAAACTCGAGGCAACTCGCTGGCCAATTTGATAAGCTGTCCACCAATCACAGTATTCGTAATCTAGTTTGTAAGGTGCCATTATTTTTTGAGCAGAATCCAAAATCATTTTGGGATTGATGGACCATCGCTCAATCTTTGATCCAATTTCTGTTGTAGTGATCTGTATGTAGAGTCTGACGAGTTTATTCTCTCTTGGAATAACCATCATACTACCTGATTTCGATGAATGAATTGCA
This sequence comes from Botrytis paeoniae, assembly GCA_004786145.1. Taxonomy (NCBI): domain Eukaryota; kingdom Fungi; phylum Ascomycota; class Leotiomycetes; order Helotiales; family Sclerotiniaceae; genus Botrytis; species Botrytis paeoniae. The sequence goes on from PQXI01000171.1 coordinate 75,233, forward strand.
CATCTCATTCGAATATCTGGAAAGTTTGTGATGGGAATAATATCAAGTACACCCCAAATGAAATCGGTTTGTTCACCTTCGAGTTGAATTCCTAATTGTCTTCGTGTCCAGGAATGCGCACCATCACATCCTATTAGATATTTTGCCTTGACTGTCTCATTTATCACTGTTAGTTCATTTTCATGTGCATCACTTAAAACTTCGTCCGTATCATCATCGGCTGCTATGTTACTTCGGAAGAGACCGTCTGAAGTTGCTGCTCCATCTCTTGTTGCTAGACTCTGCCTGGGGTTAATTTGATCATCGGTGAGATGTTGTAACACGACTTCAATAGGATATTCATTTGGATCTTCCGCTTTTGTTTCGTCAAATGCTAGCGTGTATGGAAATATCCCACGTTCAACTTTGATGTTACTATGTTCTTCGAGGGATTCGAGAAAGAATTGTTCTATACGACCTTGAAGAAACATTTATATTAGTTGTTACTGTCATGGAATAATCCATTGTACATACCTTGATGCAGAACAACCTGTTGAAACCTACTAATTCCTGGAATAGTATCTGGTATTCTATCCGATCTTCTCAACTTTCCTTCAAAGTCTGGATTCCAGAGACAAATCTCAAGCATATGATTGCTTTCCTTCCATACTCTATCTGCAAAGCCAAACGAATCAAGAATTTCCAAGGTACGGCATTGGAGTCCATCAGCTTGACTGGAACAAAATACATGTTAGTCCATGGGTCTGTTGAATCTTGAGACTTTTCGAAAATCCATACCCGGTAAAGATCTTGGTGCCTCTCTTGTCAATAATTCGAGCATTGATTCCACAACGAGCCATCCATGTTGCTGCCATAAGGCCAGCAGGACCAGCTCCAATTATGAGAACATCCACTTTCGAGAAGGTTTCCCGAGTCATATCCATTGTTTTGTATACCCGCGTAGATCTTTCTTGATCGCCTCTGATTTAGAAAGACTCACAGGTAGAGAATATTGAAGCGTAGTGAAGATATATTGCAAAGAAGCTTCAAATTTTGGTCAATTGAAGTATTGGAAAGGGAAGGAGACAATGATTCACGGAATTTCCTTGATAGTTTTTAACTTGAAGCTGTTCTTCCAACTCCAGCTTGATGCGGGGTTACATGTGAGGATCACAATTGGCGTACGAAGGGTAGCATTCTTTGCAACCCTGGCAATGCAGATGATGATAAAGCCATGGCTTACTTGTATCTGAAAGGGAAGTCGTTACTGGCCAGAGAAGGAAGTGGCATTTCAACTGCGCAGACAGGTGTTTATATAACCTTGGTCTTTCTGTTTTCAATTACCTATTGCCCTACCCAGGGCTTAGAAGAACGATTTGTATTGCGTTGAGACTTTCAGACGATCAAAACAAGTGAAGACAAAACATTGATGAATATATCTCCTGGTTCATGACTGTAACTCTCCTCTCCATACCGTGGATAATGCGGATTGCGGAATTGAAGAGTCTGTCAGAGCTCACTACCGGTACATGAATCATTGCGGGGGTTTCTTCATCGGGGAGGTAAGGATACTTCCAAGACTCCCCTTCCTAGTTGGCTCGTAAATCCCGAACTCCCGATTGGCTCCAACCACTTATCTCCGGACCCCACCAAAATACCCTCTTAAGTTCCCCTTCATATCCCAAGCTTCATCTACTAATTCATCCCGTCGACACCGAAAATCCATCCATACTGTGGGGTGTTGCGGGGTCTAAAGCTTAACAATGTAACATGTAGGACTGATTGTCTCATCAATTGTAAGCTATTGGAAATGTTTGGCGTTATGTGGACCGAGAAGTCGTGCTTTTCGTGGAAAGTTGATTCTAAGCCGCCATGATCCGTCGGAAGTGCAGTACCCTTCCGACGGATATATATTTCAATGTCGTCCAACAGTTGATTTCATAAATTGATCGATATATTGACATCATTTCTTCCTTCTTTTACTCTCACTCATACCTATCCATATCTCCAAGATGGCCAACGCAACAGCAAATACCAATGGCACTGCCTCACATAAATTCGATCCAAACTTCACACAAAATGTCATTGAGGCAATGGGACCCAAGACTAGTCCTCGTATGAGGGAAGTTATGAGTTGTCTCATCAAACATGTTCACGATTTTGCGCGAGAAGTAGCACTTACAGTTGATGAATGGATGTTGGGAGTTGAACTTCTGAATGAAGCTGGAAAGATGAGCGACCATAAGAGAAATGAGGGACAATTAGTTTGCGACGTCATTGGCTTAGAATCGTATGTTTTCATTCTCCCAGAAGTATTGCTCTGTATCTCTAACATATGAACTGTACAGACTCGTGGACGAAATTACATTCAAAAAAGCTGCAGATGCAGTTGATGCTCCCACCGCAAGTGCAATTCTTGGACCATTCTTCCGACACGATGCTCCAGTCTTAGAAAACGAATCTTCGATAATTCAAACGGCAGTTGATGATGGAGAGATAGTATATATGCATGGAACAGTCACAGATCATAAGACCAAAAAGCCTATAGTTGGAGCTACGGTGGATGCATGGCAAGCATCAACAAATGGGTTATATGAACAACAAGATGATGAACAAGCGGAACATAACTTGAGAGGAAAGTTTAAGACTGATGAGAATGGACATTATGGATTTTATTGCTTAAAGCCAACTCCTTATCCTGTTCCATTTGATGGTATGTCATTTGTCATTTTTGAAGATGTAAAGCTAATCATTTCAAGGTCCTGCTGGTAAAATCCTACAATTATTAGACAGACATCCATTCCGACCTGCACATATCCATTTAATTGTAAGTTCCAGCTTTCACTTTGAAAAGTGATATGTAATTCAAACTAACACAAAACCTACAGGTCCAACACGAAAATTACAAACCCCTCACAACCCAAATCTTCAATTCAAAAGACGAATATCTTCAAAACGACTCGGTCTTTGCCGTTAAAGATTCACTCATCGTCGATTTCGTACCTTTGAAGGGTAATCCCAAAGCATCTTTAGAACTCAATTATCCTGTTATTCTTGCTCCTCAAACTGGAGCATAGAAAGTCGTCTAGTATATTTTCGGAGTGTAGGAGTACCATGGAATTTACTTTGTTGAATTATTGCGGAATCAATATTGGAAGAACTTCAAATTTTCCTCTCGAAATGTTATGAAAAAACTGTTCAGTAACTTTATATCAAATCAATAATATCCTAAATTTTGAGTCTTTTCTCCACACTATCTATGAACTTTCCCAGTATTTTCCTCACCAACCATCATTCCTTCTAAACACACAACCCCTTCCAACCTCATCACAACAAGATACCTACTAAATATACAGTGAAAAATAACATAACAAATCCAGAATAAAATACCTACCTAGTTTTCTATCTAGTATCGAGATTCGAAATTTGATCGATTGGGTAATCTTGTATTATTCTTATGTTATTCTTATATTTTTCTCATAATATAAATAAGCCCATCATAAGCTTTTTTGTATTCGGAATAGTAAAATAGAATATCAATCTGTTTATTTTTCTCTCTTTCGTATTTCTTTTTCGGGGGGAGGAGGAGAGGAGAGGAGGAGAGGAGAGGAGAAAGGGGGAAGAAAGGGAGGGAGGGATATTTTGGGATTTTATATATAATAGGTTATGATACGATATGATATGATACAAAATCTTAATAATAATAAAAACTTAGTTAAGAGAGTATGTATGTAGTCCTCTTTCTTTCATTTTTTCTTTCTTTCAAGTATTAGAAGTCTAGAATTCTGAAAATGAGAATGATGAGAATGAGGAGAAGGAGAAGGAGAAGGAGAAGGAGAAGGAGAATGTTAAATACGATTTATTATTAGGTACCTAGGTATCAGATATCAAGTATTAGGTATGATATTTCTAATTATCAATCAGTAATTTATTGTCTTTTACCTATTATCTCATACCTATTATCTCATATCTATTGTCTCTTACCTATTGTCTCTTACCTATTGTCTCTTACCTATTGTCTCTTAGCTATTGTCTCTTACCTATTGTCTCTTACCTATTGTCTCTTACCCTATGATTATCATACACATATACCTAGGTAGGTATTTCTCAATAATTCTATTCTCTATTTTTCACCCTCTACTTCTTTCTACTTTCTGCTTTTCTCTCTCTACTATCCTATCCCATCCCATCCCATCCCATTCCATCCTATATTATCCCAACCCACCCGATCCTATCCTATCTTATCCATTCAAACTATATAACAACTCGGTTACCTTTCCTCTAGAAAGTTCTTAGAAGAAAGGGAGGGGAAGGAAAAAAGGGAAAAGAAAGGGGAAAAGAGAAAAAACATAATCAAGATACCATGAATACCTATAAATCCAAGATTTTACAATACCATTCCCAAAATTGATTCGATAGGATTTCAATGCAAGATGTATAACAGTATAGCATAGAAATTTTGAACAGCACAGAAGCAAGTAAGATATCGAATCTGCATTCTATAAATACAATCTCCTATCCTCCATTCCTCGTCACCCATCCCCACCACCCACTATCCTTCCCCATCTCACTTCTCCCCCGCGCCCCACCTCCCCAGCAC